>KV425930.1:173523-205320 GCA_001632375.1 Exidia glandulosa HHB12029
ATGCGTCGGAAATCCGCTCCATTTCCGTCAGCGTAGTTGTGATCTGAACAATACAGTTTGACTGTCTGAGCTCATGTCTACAAGGCGCGAAACGCAAACGCGAAGAGGATTACAGGTTGGCGAGGCGATTATGTAAGAGCGGATCCGGACTTTGAACCGCGTTTTGCATCTCTCCCAGCTACTTCACCTGACGCAATTTCGCGTCGCAAATGAGTGTCCACCGCGGCATCCAGCTGCCTCAGAGCCTTCGCGATGAGATAGACGCTAAAGAAAGAGGTATTTGTCTCAAGGCATATCTACGGGCGAATTCGTCTGACCGCTTTATTTTTGCGCAGACGAAAGAACGCGACATGGCGGTTCGGGTCGCAAGCGTGGATACAATCTGGGCCGCAAGGAGGCCCGCAAAGCCAGCAGGCACGAAAAGAAGGAGCGCAAGGCCGAATTCTTCACGAGAGCGCATTCGAACGTCAAGCGGGCCCAGGACGAGCGCCATCCAGACGAGCCGCCGGCGAAGAAGGCAAAAATCGACGTCGAGCGCGTTCCGAAGGCTGTCACGGTCGCAGCGCCGAAGGACAACAGCTATCCTGCGCCGGCGACGTCCAAACCGCCCAGGACGACGAAGACGGCGGCGTCTTCCGTGAACAGCAAGCCGAGTGCTACCAAGGTCAACGCGGCGCCGACACGATCAAGTAACAAAAGCCGCGGACGCGACGAAGAGGATGACAAGATCGCTTACCTCGAGGCCAAGCTTGGCCTCGACAGGAAGAAACGCCGAACGAAGACCGGCTATGCATCTGCTTTCGCGATTGACGGCTTGGACGGTCAGCACCATTCGCAGACCCTCTTGACATGACTTATAAGTCCCTCTAGACTTGCTGGGAGACCTTGACCGTATTGAAGACCAGTTGGACGACGAAGACGATGACGATGTACGTGCGAAAGGTGTGCATTTGGACGACGCTAACGTTTCCCTCTTTCCATAGGATGATAACGATCTCGCTCCAGTCTCGGAGGCGTCTGGAGATCAAGATAGCGATGTCGACGCCATGGACGAGGACGATGAAGAATGGGAAGGTGTCGAGCAGGATGCTGTCTCTGACAGTGCATCTATCTCGGAGGACGGCGACGAGGCTCCTCAACTCGTACCTATACGCTCGGAGGAGAACGGAGAGGAAACGGCAACGCAAGGGCCTGCGACAGCTTCAGGACGATACGTACCACCAGCGCTCCGAAAACAGCAACTTGCAGCCTCTGCGCCGTCGGAGGAGACGCTTAAGCTTACGCGTCAACTAAAGGGCCTCCTCAATCGGTCAGTCATTGTCTTGCCCGCATCGGCGCAGTCCTTATTGACTGTCCTGTCTAGAATGAGTGAGCAAAATATCGCGACGGTGCTCGCGGATATAGAGGAGGCGTATAGGAAGCACAGTCGACACGGTTCGTGCTGCACTCGCGACTGTGCCCTCGACCGATCCTGACGTGCATTGGATAGATGTCACAAACTCATTGACCACACTCATTATCGATGGTATTTCATCGCACGGCGCGCATCTCGACTCGTTTGTTATCATACACGCCGCCCTCGTTGGCGCCCTTCACCGTGTTGTAGGCATCGAGTTTGGTAAGCATCACATTCTCATGGGCGCCCTCCTTTCTGACCCGCAACTTGCCAACAGCTGCCCACTTCGTGCAGTGTGTAGTAGAGAAGTACGACACCGCACATTCTGCCGCCAAAGCGCAAGAAGACGCGGAAAACAGAGGGAAGGAATGCTCGAACCTTCTCTCGCTCCTTGCGGAGCTGTACGCTCTCCAAGTCGTTGCATGCGTCCTGCTGTACGATCTGGTGCGGGAACTCCTTGCCGGACCACTACTTGAGCTCGACGTGGAGCTGCTGCTTAAGCTCTTGCGACGTGCGTACCAACTGTTGACGATTTACTTTTCTCTTCTGACGAGCTGCGCAGTATCGGGTCTCCAAATGCGCGCGGACGACCCATCGGCGCTCAAAGACATTGTACAGTTGGTACAAGACAAAGTCGATGCGCAGGAAGGATCTGTTGGGTCAGCTCGTCCTCCACATCGGTTGTTCATGTTCGTTTTGACTCACTGGCGATACTTCAGGTCACGCACGAAGTTCATGGTCGAGACGCTCGTACAGCTCAAGAACGGCAAGACTAAGAAGGGTCAAGATGCTGATGGCGCGGGCGCGCGCGACGTGGTCGAGCGCATGAAGAAATTCCTCGGAGGCCTCTCGAAGAAGCGGCAAGGTGCACAATCCCGTCCTTGTCCCACACCAAGCCTTACTGATTCTTTCATTGTAGTTATGGCGCACGAGCCCATCCGCGTAGGCCTCGGCGATCTGCGCAACGCGGACAAACGCGGACGATGGTGGCTCGTCGGCGCGGCGTGGGCGGGCGACCCTCTCGTCGAGCATAATCACCAAAAGACACAAAGCACGAAACCGGAGGATCACGATGCTTTACTTGCGCTCGCGCGCAAGCACGGCATGAACACAGACGTCCGGCGCAACATCTTCGTCGTCTTGATGTCGTCCGAAGATATGGTCGACGCCGCGACGCGGCTCGCTGCGCTCAGCTTGTCGGACGTGCAGCAACGCGAGGTCGTTCGCGTCGCGCTTCACTGTCTGGGTGCGGAGAGAACGTACAACCCATTCTGGGCGCTTGTCATCCAGCGCACGACCACGCCCGCGCAGAAGATCACCCTGCAGTACGCGCTGTGGGATTTCCTGCGCGGTATGGGCGAGAGTCGTGTCGGGGGCGCCGAGGTCGTCAAGAATGCTGAAGTTGACGCTGCGCCGATGGATACCAGCGGTTCCGTCGGCGAGACAAAGATGGAGAACGTTGCGCGTGCGTACGGTTGGTGGATTGCTAAGGGCGCCTGTGCGCTCACCACACTGAAGGTATGCATCCGCCGCCTCACGAGCTCAATACGCCATGCTGATAGTCTACTCTCTTACCCACACAGCCCCTCGAATTTGAGCTGCTACAACCGCAGACACGCCGCTTCGTGAAACGGCTTCTTACACATCTCTTCATTTCAACTCAAGTTACTTCACCTGTCGCGCCAATATCCAAAGCAACGCGCAAGCGTGAAGCATTGGAGAGCGTGGTCATACACGCAGCACGTGTTCCGACGCTGCAGCGGGGTCTGTTATTCTTCCTGAACAGTTCGTTCAAGAAAAGCGTAGACGGACCCGAGGGAGAGTTCGTGCGTTGGGCTGTTCAGATTGCTAAGGAAACGCTTGCGGCTGGTGTCGATGTCAATGCCTTGGAAGATGCAGATTGATCACTACTACGTCTTTAGCATAGCTTTCCAATCCAGCCAGGTTCAACTTGGTGGCTCCGGATACATTGCATTGAGTGGTGGCCTGAGATATCCAAGATGCGTCAAGATGTCTATGCTACAAGATCGTTCTTCCACTGGCAGGTCGGGACTGGGAGCTAGCTACTAGTAACAGGACCTGCGAATGCTATGTCTAGAGACGAGCGCTTTCCTGCCTCAGCGCTACCTCGCACATCTTCTTCATCTCACGCAAACTCTCCACAAGATGAAGCTTGTACCTCTCCGTGGAGGTTGCACTGCACGACACCTTCGACTCGATCCCGAATCGCAGAAGGTTCGGTCCCGAGAGGTCTGCATGGGCGTTGGTGAGCTGTAGTAAATAATACGAGAACCGTGGTACGTACAAGGTATCCCGTAGCCATTCGGCAACGGAGAACCGAATCTACACATAGTCAGAAACTGTATCGGACAAGTGGGAACTAGCTCACCCAGTTCCCATGAAGCGTTCGCCCGGAGTAAGACCGCTGGTGCTAAGTCTCCAATCCTGACTCCTTGCAAATAAGTCATCTTCAAAGATTTCCGCGCGCTCGCCGTCTTGCATGAGTAGCCGCAGACCTAGAAGATGTCTATCGACGCCTTTACCCTGGAGCGCGGCGCGGGAGTACGACGTGTGCACCGTGATCGCGTCGCGCAGTCTCGCAAAGCGCACAGATGGCTGAAGCAAATGAAGATCGTCTCAGAGCTGAGCTGGAAAGTATTGAGGAAACGTACTGGGCAAGATGGATCCGTCATCGCTTTGACGAATAGACGACTTTCGGCACTGAAGGACCTGATCGTCTCCGTCCGTCCGTGAAGGAAAAACCGCGTGAGAGCGGTTTCGTACGTCGCGGTGAAGTAGCCTTGGTCCTTGTACCATGCCAATTGCAGCGCCATTTGGACGTATGAATCGGGGGACAACTTGACTGGTAGGCGTCAGAGAGAAGTGTTGCGGTTTGGGTGTTTGTGTGGCTCACCATTCTCCTTAATCCACTCGGTTCCGTATTCATCGAAGCAGAGCATGCTGTTGTCCGAATCTTCACCCAAGGCGCGCGTCTGAACTGTCACGCGCTCGATCTCCGCTTCCAGAGTCGCGTCGACCTGGAAGTCTAATCTCCTCGGTGCTCCGGCTTCCGTGAGATCCGAGTCTGAGCACGACAGAGACTCAGAGTCCAGAGACTCCTCGAGGGTCCAGTCGGCGATCATACTAGGCACCAAAGCATCACACGGTGAATGCTCGCCCATCATACCCGCGCGCCCACTCGCTTCGACGCATATCGTAAGAGACTTGTCGAACCACCGATTGGCACCGTGTCTCCCGATCTTGACATTGCATAGATGCGCGTCGAGATATGGATTGAGGAAAGACGAATGCGGTTTGGTGGGTGGGAAGTCGTAGGTGTCGAGGGAGAGCGCGAAGACGGACTGTTCGACGAGGCGAAGAGATGCTGCGTTCGTAGAGGAGAGATTACGCAGGCGCTCGCAGTTCTACATAAAGAAAGGTCAGAGGGAGGGAGGTGGGAGCGTCGTGCCTACGCGTACCTTTGCCCACGAGTCGCGATCATCCGATGTGAGAATGGCAATCCGCGGTGGGATATCACCGCGTGAACGACGATTATAAACGTCAAGCGCTACACTGTGCAGTTGTTCGTATATGTGCCGTAGAGGAACGATTTCGCCAGTGGGAGTGTAAACTTCGACCGCATACGTCCAGTCGCTGACTAGAACGAGGATATGACGCGCTCCCTCGTGCGCACTGAGGTCTTCGGGGAGGATCCGTTCGAGTCTATCGCATCCATGCGCCGGTATGCGATGCATGTTGAACATCTTCAACGCATTGGGCCGCACCCATGACCCTGAGGCAAGGCTTTAGTGAAGTCGATGAAGCGTTGATTGGCAGACCTGTGCGACTCGACTCTGGATAGATCTCCTCCCTGGAAATTGCGTTAGTGACGACTCTGGGTCGGTTGGCGGTGAAGTTGACGAACTTCTGAAGCTTTTGGCGGAAGAGTAATGTCCTCCAAGTCAACCAAGCGGCGCGTGCGAGCTGCGCAGTCGTCGCTTTCCCCTCCTCCGACTCCTCAGTCAGTTCCGGAGTGTTAGGGTCGTCCTTGTAGAGCAACCACCAATTCGAATGGATCGGGAGCGGCGCGCGGACTTCGAGGTATGCTTTCTTGAGCCAGAAATTATCGTCCAGCCAATTGTACGGAGACTGCTTATCGAGTTCTATATACGCACCAGTGAGAATTTATGCGTGAGACGTGAGACGGCGTCTATAAGTCTCGTACCGATTAATCTCTCCTGCAGAGTTTTACCGAGTCCGTCACGGAACGTCCGCGCGAGCCGATCGCGTTTCTCTACTTCCTCGGCGACAGAAAGACCCAGCCGCTCCGCATCGTCGTCTACGAACGGTTGGAGCGAGCGCGTATATTTCTGGAGCGTGTCTTCGAGTCTTGGGACTGGTAGACGCGGTAGCTGGCGTTGGCGTGCGGTGGTGGTAATAGCCCGTCGCGCAAGACGCGCCGCAGAAAGCATGTCGGAACCTGACGCGTCCTCCGGGGCCTGCTTCACCATGCGGAAGCGGGGGCGAGGAGAGCCATAGGTACCTGCGATGCTTTTGGCTTTTGAGCGCGAGTCAAGGAGCCGGCGGCGCGCCGTCCGGCTCGTCCCGCTTCTCTCCCTCCCGCTCCCCGTTTTCCATAACATAACAATGGCCACGCCGCTTCTCGTCGGCTTGGGCGCTATCGGGCTCGCCGTCGCCGGCCGCGCTATGGCCAGACGTGGCATGTTGCGCATCGGCAACAAGGCCGCAGAGTTTTCGAAGGGCGGGTTCAGCTCCAAGATGGACCGCAAAGAGGCTATGCAGATACTCGGGCTCAAGTGCGTGCTCTCCAGCTATAGCTATAGCAGAGCCTCCATTCTTACTTGTCTGCTACAGAGACGGCGCAAATTTACGCGTCAAAATCAAGGACGCGCACCGACAGATAATGTCAGTCAACCATCCCGACCGCGGCGGCTCGCCATATCTCGCCAGCAAGATCAACGAGGCGAAAGATTTGCTGGAGAAGCTGGAAGGACGACCCAGAAAGTAATCGTGCGTAATACAGTCAGCCGCGGCTCTACCACGTTCTGACGCTTTTGCGCAGTTGTCGTCTGGTCTCCTCGCTTGGCTGTCTCCCACGTACCTTATATTGCATGACACTTCTATCCCAAACTCGGCACTGTATGAATACACCTATCGACCGGACACGTACGAGCGACTTCGTTGCGAGGACGCGTCTGCCTCAAGATCCGAACCCGCACGATGCAGCACTGCAAGCTGAAACGATTTACAAGACGCGTTGAAACAAATGCGGCGAGCTCTCTCTCTGGACTGTTTGGCGCATTAGATATTGCATTTGCTCTCCAGACACTGCCGAAAGTTCAGATGCTACAAAACCAGACGATGCATAAGATTCTCCTTACTTGAACTCGCCCGCACTGCTGGCGCGGGTGCGCTGCAGAAGAGCTAATACTTCTAGCATTGATACCGGCCACTCTGAGTATGGAGCACAATTATTATGCGATACTGGGCGGCGAAGGCTTGGGGTTCCACTACGGACCAGTTGCTGCTCAGTTGCGACGACGTTACAAACCGGAAAGATATACTTCCTTCCTTCCTTCCGCGACTGGTGCTCAACGCGACGTGTGTGTTGAAATGTATTTCGAACAGATGGCAGACGTAACGTTAGATAAATACCATCGCTTTGAGAGGGTCAGAAATCTTCATACCGTCCGTTTTGGGACATCCGCGCGTTCACGGCCGCACGCGCCGATCCCGGAACCCAGCGTCGTCATCGTCCTCGACGCGAAATGCCGCGCACCCGCGTCTGCTAGTCCCACCTTTCCTTCTTTCCAACCGGCACACATGCTCGCGCGCAACAGTTGGCGTCGTGCGCTGAGTACGGCTGCTGCTGCAGAAATTTCGCGCGGCGCGACTCGACGATGGCCGCGACGCGTTGGCCGATTTTTGTTGGGTACCACCGTTGTCGGCGGCGCTGTCTATGTCGTCGACAGGCAGTACCAGGCCAGCGCAATAGCGTACGTGACTGTGATACGCGCTGAACGCTGCTGAGATCCTGGTTTCGTTCCAGTCGGTCTATACGAACGTTGTCGATGGGGTGCGCGTTTCTAGCTTCGTATACGCGACCTGAGGCACTCATGCACCCATTCCAAGTCTTATCGTATCTCTAGACTGTGCGCTTTACGTCTGCAGGAACCTTCACTCGCTGACCGAAGCACAGACAAGCTCAACTTCAACGTGGAAAACGTCGAGGGCATCGACGCGCTGCACGCACGCTCCGCGGAGCGTTTATACGACTGCATAACGAAGAACGGGTACGCGCCTTCTACGAAGGACCACTCACAAAGCCTTGCTAACCCCTCCGCTTCAGGGGCCTCTACATTAAGGTGTCTTCTTCAGTGCAAGGGCTTCTTGCACATGTTACTCACGCGACCTCGCGTGTAGCTTGGACAGGCCATAGGTCTGCAAGCGGCGATGCTTCCTCCACCCTGTTCGACATATCTCCTTCTGAACGTCGTTGGCTTGAGACTGAAAGTGCCTTATCTCTAGATCGACGCGCATTCGCCAATATATTCGACCAGGCGCCGACTGTTCCATACTCTGAGGTAGAACAGGTCAGTCTACTTCCCAGCACCTTTGTATTGTATCGGCCATTCTGAACTTGCCCATTAGATATTCGCGAAAGAGTTCAACGGCATGTCGCCAGACGACCTCTTTGATTCGTTCGACCGTACGCCTATAGCGTCAGCGAGTATTGCCCAAGTCCATCGTGCGCGGTTGAACGGACAGGAAGTAGCGGTGAAAGTGCAGAAGATGGCCATTGCGAAACAGGCATGTCGCGCAGTTCACCTCTGTGTGCTTTGCGTACGCTAAACGTTTGGGCGCTTGCAGATAGAATGGGATCTATGGTGTTACCGCGTCCTCCTGAAGATGGCCGACTGGTGGTTCGAAATGCCCATTGCATTCCTCTCGTCCTGTGCGTCTCGTTCTCTCCCTTCAAGTGGCCAAACAACCTGACCTGAGTGTTGTGAAGACATATCAGAGCAAATTACACACGAGACGGACTTTGAGCGCGAAGCTAGGAACTCGACCCGTGCGGCAAAGGACTTTGCGACCGACCCATGGCTCGCCGCGCGCGTGTACGTACCGAAGGTGAACTGGGATCGGACGAGCCGACGCGTCATGACTGCCGAATGGTAAATGAATAGTGACATGCTCCCCACGTTCTGATTTGCTTACACGTTGGCTTGAAGGATTGGCGATGCGCATCGGTTGAACGACGGCGAGGCTATCGTACGAAGGGGGTTTAACACCAAGTCCATCATGGGTACGCCCACTGCGCGTCTTTGGAGCCGCGCGCGCTCGTTGAGCCTGACATTCGTGCAGATACCGTTATATCCGCGCTCTCAGCGCAAACGTTTGTCTTCGGCTTCGTGCACTGCGACCCGCATCCCGGCAACAGTGCGTGCATTTGAAATCTCGCCGCAGTTTCCTCGCTCTCCCTCTCCCTCTGACGCACAAGCTCCTGCTTCCAGTCCTCATCCGTCCTCACCCGGCAGACAAGACGAAGCCGCAGGTCGTACTCATCGACCACGGACTGTACGTCGAACTCCCCGACAAATTCCGTAGAGAATACGCCGAACTCTGGCGCTCGATCTTCGTCGGTGACATCCGCGCCGTCGAGGTTCGTCCTTTTGGTTTCGTCTGTAGCGTGTGGGCTGATCCGTCATCGTAATCTAGCGGACGGCGAAGTTATGGGGTATCGACCCAGGGAGCGGCGACTTGTTTGCGAGCTCTATACTGTTGCGGCCGCACCGATTGAAGCCTAAGCCGAGAAAGCCTTCAGAAGGCAAGGACGGCGAAGAAGAGAAGCAACTTACGCCGGAGGAGTATAAGGCGCTTATGTTCCAGCAGCAAGAGTACGTCGGCGTTCGGATGGGGTGTAGCGGCTGACGGTGCGGGCGGTTTCCAGAGCGATGAAGAAGCGCGTGAAGACGTTCTTGCAGAATGAAGAACTCATTCCTCGCGTTCGTTGGCTTCCTCCTTCTCTATGTTTTTACTCACTTGCACCAGGAATTGATCTTCATCGGACGCGTACAGCGTATGCTCCAAGGGAACAACCAGGTCCTCGGCAGCCCAAGCAACCGCGTCAACCTGACCGCAAAATGTACGCCCCCACCCCCTCTTGTCTGTTTTTTCCTTGCTGATGTCGTTGCGTTTCCAGGGAGCGCGATTGGATGCCGCGTCAGCCTCCCGCCCGTCTCCTCCATCTTCACGCTCGGTCCCAAGCCCTTACTCTCGGGCATCTTCGAGCTGATCGTCTTCCGCCTCTCGTTATCGCTCATCGACCTCGCCTTCCGTTTTACGCGGCTACAACAGTGGTGGCGCGGGCAGTCGAGTCGACGCGGGTCGGGCTTTGAGGACTTGTTGGACAGACAGGTTCGGGATATGGCCAGGCATCAGCTCGGTGTGGATATGGATGACGAAAGTGCGTTTTCGTCTTCCGGCATACACAATTTACTAACGCTGAATATGTTCTGCAGGCTTAGATGTACTGATACAGTCTTGATATTCGCTTAAATTGCTTTCCACTGCTCTACGCTCGTTGCGATATCCGTTGTCGTGTATGAAAATTACATTACGCAGACTGTGCGCATAAGCTACGGTACGATACTTGACATGTAGGTAGTTGACACGAAAGAACACGTGACGAAACAAGCACAACGACAAAATCCGAGCTGTACAACCAAAGCAAAGCAGGCCGAGACGATGAATGCGGTGTTATATACAAATGTGCGGGAACAGGGAGCAGGCGACCGGGGGGAAGATACATAAAGAGCGTGATCCGACAGCAGTGAGAGAGAGAGAGAGAGAGAGAGAGAAATAAACAACCAGAGATGTATAGTGTACTGACAACGTTCAGTCGTCGTCGGCGTCCTGTTTCGTTGCCGATAGTATTCTGAGGGTACGACAGACGTCCATGTCGATGTCGGGATCGAACGTGCCGTCTTGCTCGTAGCTGCGCCATGTGCGGATGTCCTGGCGCCAACGACTGAACTCGTCCTTCGCGTCCTTAGCTCTCGGAAACTTAGCAGGCGGCTTCCATCCGAGCGTCGACTGCAGACGCTGGCCCATGCCGACACGATCCAGCATGTCGCGCTCGTAGTTGGCCATGACGGCGTCGAACTCGTGTCGGTCCTGCGTCTGTCGCCGCCGCCGCTTCTCCCCAAGGTCGCTTGGGTTGTCCGGATATAGATGCTGGAAGTGCGGCAGGAGCGCCTCGCGGCACGCGAGAACCGTCGCGAGGCCGCGCAATAGATGCAGAGGCGCGTCGGCGCTGGCGCTGGAGCTCGGGGCGGCCGTGCGCGGGGAGTCGCTCGCGTCTGAATCTTCGTCCTCCGATCCGTCCGAGTCGTAGTTGGGCAGCGTCGCGCGGCTCGGGCCCGGCATAGTCACGACGATGGGGATCGCGGACGTGTCGAGATGCTCGAACTCGGCGAGGATGTACAAGGAGAGGATGGAGAGCGGGCTCGCGTTGATCCCGCGCGCGGCGAGCATCGCGTCCCATGCGCGCTTCAGCTTGCGGTGGTCGCGCGGGTCGCGGTCGCTGCGGTCCAGCGGCGACATCAGGTCACGGTCGTGCGACCCATCTGCATGCGGGGTGTACTCCGGCAATTCCGGTGCAGCGTACGGCGGAGGGGAGGACGAACCGGAAGGCCGGGGAGCGGGTGGGTGGGAATGCGAAGAGCCTGAGTAGGCGTGGTGATCGGTGGAGACGCTTGGCCGTGGCGGTCGTGTATCGTCAGCCGAATGCGGGCGGTCGGAGCCTTGGCTGCTTGTGTGCGCCTGCGAGTTGGCCGCGGCCTGTGCTGCTTGCTCTTCTGGCGTTGGCTTGAGCGGACGAACGTTTGGGAGCGGGAATATGAGGTTCTCTTCGATGATCTTCTCCCGAAGTGTTACGCAATGTCGCGACAGCGAAGAAGATGGACGTACCTCGAAAGTACCCCCAGGCCTGAGGACTCTTGATATTTCCTAGAGAGTGTGAGCTCTTCGCGGGGACGACTAGATGAAGGTGGACACACCCCAATCAATCTGGGCCACTGGAGATTGGCGATAAACATGGAATTTCCAATGACCTGCAGGGCGATGAATGGGACTCACTTTCGCCTCTGGAACGGCCATAGCTATCTTCGCTATACGGACAAAGTCGAAGGATTGGCTGGTGAATGGTAATCGTTCGAGGCTGAACGCGATGTCAAAGGCCGCAGATTAAAATGCAGACGGCGAACGAACAAGTCTCCTTGCACCCAGCGTATGCGTTCTCGAAGGTCCGCGGGTTGTAGTATGTCGAGCGACGGGTGCATGTCAATGTTGGCGTCTAGGCCGACGAAGTGTGTGAGGATCCATTGCCTGAGATCGGTGAGCCCGAGTAGCGCCGGATTCGCGACGGCACGCACCTTGCGGTGTCTATCATCCACGTCCCAGCGCCGCAGCCTATGTCGAGCACGTCCAGAGGCTCGTTCTTGAACTTGTGCAGGGTGGGACCGCCTATCTGCGCGGTGAGGAAGTAGTGGTCGAGCACATCGCTAGATAGCCAGTATGAGCTGCATTCTACAAGACGAAAGCCAAGCAAGCGCCAGCGCACAAGGTGACGAGCTCGCGGTCATAGGTCAGGGGATAGACAGTGTCGTAGAAGAGCGCGTCGCCGTCGTCGTCGTCGTCGGCGCGGCCGTCTTCAGCGAGCGTCGGGTGGTGCTGGTGGCCGCTTCTGTTCTGCTTGAAGAACGAGACTGCAGACTGAGCGATCATAGAGCTGCGCGAGCTGGCGTTCCGTCTGAGAACTGTTCTCGAGCCTGAGCGCGCCGTAACGGGGGACGCGAGCTGGTCAGGCATTATAGCAGGCCCAGCGCGACAAGGTGCAAGCCAATCTTTACATGGCCCGCGGCGTAATCTGCCGACAGCGCAACGGATCCAGGCACAAGAATCCCGTAAACCCTGATCCCGCTAGTCCCCGCCCACCCACGCGGCAGCCAGAACAACGAGAGCCCTTGAGAAATTACCTTTCCCTTCACACTTGTTTCCCTTGTCTTTGTAACGTCTCACCGCATCTCAGGAGCGTCTCATAACTCTCTCGCGCTTATCAGCATAGCTTCGACTAGTACGCCGAATAGCATCCCGCTAACAGAACAGCACATGCCTTCAACCCCATCAGCTCTTCTAGCCGCTGAAATAATGCCGCAAAGCGCGGTGTATCGGTCAGACCACGTCGAAGCCTGCGAAGGCGTCTCATATCAAGACCTCTACGATCGGCATCGAATTCGACAGGTCAGAAGAGAAGGAGGTAAGGTCCTTGATGGGAGCGGCAACACTGACGTCGTTCGTGAGCACAACTGTACCCTCCTGGAGCGCTGCAACTGTGACAACAGTATCGGTGCCGTCGAGATATGCCAGTGCAGTGAGGCGATCGGCAAAGCTGTACAAGGCTTGAATCACCCGGCTCGCGGCCGTCCAAGCCGAAGTTCTGCTAGCACGATGAGATGGCATCTCGAACGGTACTCCCGGCAAAGAACCCAGTCCTCGGATCTCGTCTCGGTTTGTCTGAAGATCCCATTGAGTAACACAGTGTTTATCTCCGGAGCACGACGAGCGGGATTGAAATGCTGAAGTAAGCAGGTTCAGAGGCGATGATATTGCCTAGCCGAGCTTGGAGTTACGGAAAGTGTAGTAGGGTGAGATCGAAAGCCCATTCTGGACCAACTGGCAGCTTCCCGCTCTTCACTTCGCTTTAGCCACCGGCACATCTTTGGGGAGTCCTTGACGCATGCCATCCTCTAGATTTCTGAGGGGCTGTAGACATCATCCTGAGACCCTTTGCGTGGACACACTATAATGCAGAGCAATGGTATCGGCCGAAGTTCAACCACAGCAGCTTCTAGGAATGACTCTTTAGCGACAAGTCCACCCGCACGACTCCCTGACAAGGATCCTCGAGCGATGAAGCAGGCTCGGGTTCTCGATTTGGACCATTGTTGAAGGCGGCCGCCGCCTCTCAGAGTCGTCGGCTCTTCGAGGCTGAGGCTGCGGCACATGATCCTCAGAGCGGCTCACTGGCACTACATCTCTGGACGGCGCCGCATATGGAGAAGCTACTCGATGCGCATACTCGAAAACTACAGACCTCGCGGTTCACGAAAGTTTATATGTCCATCAGGATGAACTAGTATCTGCTCACTTAGACTATGTGCTCATGTTTTGCACCCACCCAGGCATGACCTGGGAGTCACAAGCAGGTCTCAACGAGACTGAAGGTCGTTCAGAAACATCGAGAATGTAGGCCATGACATTACCCAATTCTCCGATAATAGTCTTAGTCTACAAGCATATATCTGTTCCGGCTCGACGCTGGTGGATAACATGGCGTGGTTCGCGGACTCGCTTTCCCACCAGGACACAATATCCGTGGCGTCTGTCAGCGGCCTCGTAGATACTGCCACTTTGCTAGCGATTTTAAACCTGCCCGCCCGGCGTTCTCGTCTTCGGTAACAGCGACGCCGAGTGGTTCCGCTCTCACGAAGAATCGGAGGAAGGCCAGCTAGCCAATACATTTACTTCCAGTTATCATGTCTGACGCATTTTTGATCTCTCCGTTCCAGATCTCATCTCCGTTCGCCGCGCGAAGCTGCGCGCGGGCGGGGTCTTCGGGGACTTCAATGCACGTCCCTCCCGTCGAGTTCAGACACTTGACACCTGCACGCTCACGTGTGGCCCGTAGCACTGGGATTTCACAGAGCATTTCTCATTCCGGACTGTCGACGCACAATCTGACAGCCACGTGGGAAAGATGCCTGAATAGAATCCGCGAAGAGACAGCTTCGCGACAATGTTTGGCAACGTCCCGGCTTGCCGGCTGCTCTCACGGAACCGCTCACGAGGTCGCCGTTGCCCGTATTATTACTCACCGTTGACGGACAGGTCTCTTTTTTCCCCGCCTACGCATGCCAGTCTCGTCTGCGTCCACTGTATGAACGGCGCTCTGGCCGTAGGCATTCAAGACGTGGCTCGTAACTGGTACGCTCATCCGCCAACACGCATGCTTACATAACGTTGCTCTAAGCCTCATATGGCAATACACGAGTGCCTCCGCTCTCGCACTCCTTTGCTATGAGTACAGTGAGCATGGCCATTCACTACGAGGTACCTAATAACCGTATATGAAGTCATCACGTTTGAAGACGAGCTGGAGCATGTCTGGCGCCGTCCGCGCTCGTTTTTCTGTGTCCTTTGGGTTTTGGTACGTCCGCAACCCAAGGCGATCGACTTTATCTCATCGTTCTCTAGCTCCGCTATCCAATCCTCCTCTCATTTATGATCAGTGTCCCTGGATTATTTACTCCTGAACTGGCAGTAATTGTACGTCGTATCATTCCGTCTGGACGCACCTGGCCCTCACCTCTACATCGTCAGGCGTAAGTAATACTACTTTGCAAGCCTATCATTGACTGTCTCTCCTAGCAGTAGTGTAGAATGGTTGACCGTTGTCACTATTCTCACTTACATCTCCCTCCTCACAGCACATCTCATCTACCTCCTCCGTACCTACGCCCTCTACTCCCGCGCTCGAGTGGTCCTAGTACTTTGCGTCCCGCTCTTCCTCGCTGAAGTTGGCATCGTCATCTACTCGCTCGTTTCTATGGTGGTGGCCATAGACCATCAGACATTCCCGGGCCAATGGCACCCCCATCCCAGTCCGAGTCCGAACAGCACGGACTCTGAATGGGGTCCGCACCCACCTGGGATGCACAATATGGGAGGAGGAGGAGGGGGCATGCTCCCGTTTACTATGCCGATGATGCCTCTCCCCGCACGGAGCCAACGCTGCATGCCTGGCGTGGCGTCGAACTGCGCGAGCACGTTGGCCTACTCAATGCCGTTCCTGTTCGACAGCGTCATTGCGATCCTCACCATTCGCCGTTCGATGCAAGTCGCCAGTAGGGAAAAGTGTACCCGCTTGATACGCGTGCTCATCCGCGATGGTGAGTTCTCTGTTACGCTGTTGAGAAATTGAATTCTTGTACTCACCGATCCCGCAGGAGTGGTTTACTATGCGTATGATCGACCACTTTCTCCGCGTACGTCCAGAAATACTAATATCATGCAGAATTAGCGCCGTATTCTACGCATCGACAATGATAGTGATGCTAGTGAGTCCCACTTCAGCGCCTGTGAGACGACACTGATCGAACGTCCACGTTAGGCAGCTGGAGTACGTGTTCAACACCCAAGTATACTTGCAGACTGATATCTGGGGCAACAGATGGGCATTCAGATGGACTACGCTTCGTGAGTCGAGAACTACTCGCCCGGAAGGAACATCGCTGACCACAACGAGCAGTCTCCCCATCGTGTTCGTATCACCACCTCGTCTCAATGGTACGCTCGCACTCACATCACCGGTACAGATTTGTCGCCATCCTCGCGACGCGATTCGTCCTCAACTTGCGTAAGCTCGGACCAGCCCCGTCCAACGCCGGGAGCGAGCCCCACTCGCTCGTCGTGCTGACCAACCTCGACGACGTGATCGATGAGCTCGCGAACGCTGAGGTCGGCACTTGGGAACTGCCCGAAACGGAGGAGAACGCCCGAATACGCGATAGCGACGAGCATGACACCGGGTTTTGGAGGCGGAGGATGGAAACACGACGATCATTCCTCGGAGCGCAGGGGGCAGCGTAGAAGAGTGAACGTGGCCTCGGGTCGACACTGTATCAGTAGCTTTACGCAAAGCAAAACACGCGTGCATGCAGGTAGTGGGGGCCTTTACAGCTGCTTGGATGGCGCGAGGAGGGTCTCTCCAGACCGGGTCTTGCTCAGCTCTTTCCAAAATTCAGCCTCAGTAGATCGAACTGCAGTAGACAGTTATGGAGATCAGAATCGCCGCCGGTTGAAGTCACGGTTGCGCACACAGTGGACTCGTAGAGGTAGGTCGACAGGAACATCCGCAGTCGAAGACTCACAGGCGGACGAAGAAGAAACGCCAGAGTACGTGCGTTGTCGTGGGAAAGCAGGGCTATTACGCTGCGGTAGGTCGATAAAAAGAGCATGAGCACCCAACGGACGCGAGCATCGGCGAAGGCCGCGGGCCAATCAGGAACGACGCAATAGCAGCTGCAGACCACCATTGGCAGCGGGCACACTGAAAGTGACGGAAAAGAAAGAATTGCTTGTAGGAGAGGCAGAAGGAAGCATTTACACGAGGACAAGAGCGACAGTGCTCAAGGCCGACACGCCGAGGACACCGTAACCGGTCATGTACGCTCCACGAACGGTCATAACTGCACGAACAGCGTATAATGAGCGTCACAACAAGGAAAGAAGGGCACGCAAACGCACACTTGGTCATATCCCAAGCCAAATGGCGCAGCCCGTTGAAGGAGTGGAACGAGAAAGAGCCCGCGAGGAGGACCTTTGCGGACAGCTTGAACCATTCCGGCAGCGAGTGGACAAGGTCGACGACGGCCGCCGAGTCAAAGGGCATGCCTGCCAAGGGCCCAACGAGATACGCGATGCTGAAGCCGTACAGAACTAGGGAGGTGGGCGTCGGCGCCTGCACGTGATTTCGGAGGAGACGGAGGACGTACGGACGGAGAGACCGGCGCCTGTGAAACGGTTGGCAATGGAGCCAATCCATGTGAGCTGGGGCTGGTAGATGGTGAAGTGCGGTGACGAGGGGCGCTTGAGACGCTGCTCGTTGAGGATGGTCGTGACGGCCTCGGGCTTCAGGGACTCGATTTGAACAAATCTGGACGTTATAGACGATTCTGTGAGCCCGCGTTAGGGTGCAGAGAGCAGTTAAGGCGCACCGCTTCTGCAGGACGCTGCGAATAGCGACCGGGTTGCGAGCGACTGGTAAAGGTCAATATATGACAGGCTGTAAGTAAATTTCGAGGACTATACGGACCTGATCTGGCAGCAAGAGGCTGCGCCCTGCGCAGGGCCAAACCGAGCCCGAGTGGTGCACGGTTCATGGTCGAAGTCAAGATAGAGCGCGGACTTCAAATCGGTTTCGGTCTCTTGTCTCCGCCCAAGTCACCCATCCTCCACGACTCGCTCTAACCACTGCGCTACTCATCGCCGCCATGAGCTTCGAGGAGAGCATCTCGCTCGAGGAGACCAACAAGATCCGTATCTCGCTTGGCCTCAAGCCGTTGACCGACGACAAGGCGCCGGCGAGCACCGCTGACGACGACGCCGAGAAGAACTACGCGACCCAGCGCGACCGCGAGCGTAAGGAGAAGGAGACTAAGCAACTATTCGATAATATCGCAAAGTAAGTCATACTTTCTATATAGTCTATGGCAGTTGCTTCACTGCGCCTTCCATGTCAAGTTGCACGAGCTCAACTTCAATGCCGCAAACCTAGCTGGGCCAACATTCATGGTACGCACATTCTAGACCTGGTTGCTGGATTCTGACTTGCTTCAACAGGTGATGTTGCCCACGGCTGAAGTACGTGACGCTACGTCTTGACGGGGCCATACTGTTCGAGTCTTTCATGAGGTCCACGAGTTGCGCTTCTCAGCTATCGGACGTGCTTGCCAAGTGCCTATACCCTGTGATTCAGTGGTGCTTGCAGGCTCGAAGTCAGTGACTCCAAAAGTCATAAACGACAGCAGCGCCACCGGATTGCAGGGCGGCGAACGCGTCCAATAATTGAGAAGCGTACGATATGATACTCATGGGATGTCCGCGCAGTATCGGTAAACTCGTGCAATTGGACGGCTGCGCGTCGTTACCGCTCTCTTTGGCCCAAGCTGACATGTACTTGCTCGCAGGCTCAAGAACAAGCGCGAGCTCAATGCAGGTCTCAAAGGCCGCTCGTTGGCTGATCTCGGTGCGGACGAGGGCGACGTAGATGACGCAAAGAAATGGATCAAGCGCTCCAAGAAGCAGGAGAAACTTCTTGCCAAAAGGCGACAGGAGGAGCTCGACGACCTGGACAAGGCTATACAGGAAGAGTACACAGAGAGTGCGTGTGACTTCATCCAATATTAACTCTTTAGTACTCACTCTTTTTGGACAGAGGACTTGATGGGCCTCAAGGTCTCCCACGATCTCGACGCGCTTGGAGAAGGTCAGGAGCGCATCCTCACTCTCAAGGACTCCCGTATCTTGGATGGCGAGGAGGACGAGCTTATGAACGTCGAAATGGCGGAGCACGAGCGCACCGAGAAGCGCATCGAAAGCAAGACGAAGAAGCCGCAGTACACGGGCTACGACGACGCCGAGTTTGAAGATGGGAACGTGGGCATGAAGCGCGGCATACTCGCAAAATACGACGAGGAACTGGAGGGTGCACGAGAATCGGTACGTGAATTGTACAATGAAAGCCGTCGACTAATGAGATATCAGGGCTTCCGACTTGGTTCGAGCGCTGCTGCTGTACCAAAAGGCGCGCAGACGAAGCAGGACGTCGCGGTGGCGGTGAACAAGTCCTTACTATCCATCGACTACGCGAAGAACATCGAGACCTCCGACTACCTCAAGGAGGGAGACAAGGGGTTCAAGAAGCCAAAGACGAAGAAGAAGCGCGCCGCGCGCGTCGTCGAAGCTGACCCGGACCTTCTCCCACCTCTCGACGCGATGGCGGTCGACGAGAAGAATCCCGCTACCCGTAAACGCGCAAAGGAACTGGACGGCAACTTCGTGGACGACGACGACCTGCAAAGCGCGCTCGCGCGAGCCCGTCAGGCGCGAATACGGAAGACGAAGAAGTTGAGCCCGGAGGAGATTGCGGCACGCAGTACGTCCTTCCTGCTTGCATGTCGTGCTGGGTCTCTGATTGCGTGTTTAGTTGCAGAAGAGCGCGCGGAGACGGCGATTAAGGCGGAAGAGGATGAGCCTTTCCTCGTCGATGACGACGGTGCGGAGGGCGGCGGGCTCGTGTTCGACGATACGTCTGAGTTCGTGAGGGCCGTATCGTATAACCCAGCTGCGCCCAAGGTCAAGGCCGAGCCGAAGGTGGAGAGCCTCCCCAAGGAGGAGGAGTCCATGCAGGTCGACCAGCCGATGACCGAGATGGAGGCGGACGTCAAGCATGAGGATGATGAAGAGGACGAGGCCATGATGCTTGATCAGATCGAGAACGCCATTGCCGTTGTCGAAGCTGAGGAAAAGGCAGCTGCGGACGAGGGACTCGAAGTGCGTAGTTCTACTACCCCGACCACATTTTCACTTATATCCTCTCAGGTCGGCACGTCTGCTGAACAATCTGTTGGCGCCGGTCTCGCCGGGGCGCTCTCCATCCTTCGCAAGCAGGGCATCATCGCCGCGCCGTCGGACGACCTGCTCGAGCGCGAGAAGGTGCAGCGGCAGCGCGACGCGTGGCTCGCCGAGCAGAGGCGGCGCCTCGCGCGACGGGAGGAAGAGCGTGTGCGGGCACGTGGGTCCGGGAAGGATCAAGCGACGCGCGAGCACGAGAACCGCATGCGCGAGCAGCAGGACGCTCGCGAGGTACAGCGCCACTTCGACAACTACAAACCCGACATCCACATCGTGTACCATGACGAGTTCGGGCGCGAGCTTGGGATGAAGGAGGCGTGGAAGGCGCTCAGCCATCGGTTCCATGGCAAGATGCCCGGTAGGATGAAGCAGGAGAAGCGACTGAAGCGTATTGCGGACGAGAAGAAGCGCGAGGCTATGTCGAGTGGCGATACGCCGCTGAATATGAACATGCACTTCCAGGCTCGACAGGAGAAGGCTGGACAGGCGCATATGGTGCTGTCCGTTGGTAACCGGGGGTACGTCTATCCACTACACTTCTAGAAAGTTTCACTGATTTTGGTGCTGTCTTATTCAGTGCCGTTCCACAGGCGGAGGCCTTCCTTGAGCAGCCCAACCTTGCGAAGAAGCTTGACAAGAAGGGCAAGGGCAAACCTGGTGCTACTCCTACTCCTGCTACGCCGGACATCACTGGCTTCACTGCTGCACAACCGTTGCCCGTGGGCACGGCGTCGGTGGCATCTTCCCCTGCTCCGCGCGCAGGCTTCAAGCGCATCGGGACAATGTCGAGCGCACCTGCGCCGGAGAGTCCGACCCCTGTCGTCGCAGAGGGCACGAAGGTTGCGCTGAGTCTGAAGCGCAAGGCGGCGGACGAGGGGACTGGTACACCTCCCGCCAAACGGCGGTGAGCGCATCTTATGTCTGATGTACTAGAAGACACTCGAGATGTATCATACGCAAACCTCAGGGTTCAAGCACAATGCAGTGTTCCCTGTTACAATGTTTGCACAATTGCCTGTCATCGTGTTGAGTTAGCACACCCGTAATAGTAGCCGTGGGCGAGTCCTTTGTCAGCACGGAGTGGAAGCAACGGACAAGTTCGACAGAGGGGTTCGAGCGAGGTTGAAATCGATCCACGCTGTGGTAGCAAATATATTCTGAGAGAACAGCAAATATTGCACAAGAAACAAACCCGAATGATGCGGAGAAGGGTAACGGCAGTGATCAAACGAGCGGAAGGTGCTTCACAACGCCCCCTCAGGTGAAGGAAGTGGTCGGGGCCCAGCAGTGAAGCACTGGGATGCAAATACACACAGGCAAGACGCGTCTCAGCGTCGCACTGTCGGGACGGGTGGGGGAGGGCTGGGTCGTCTACGGACAGGGCCCCCGGATGTGGGGGCACCGCCGTTCTCGTCACTAGCAGAGATGTCCGATGGAGCATTGTAAACGACGAGTCGTCGCATGGATTGTCGTCCACGTGATACCGGGCTAGCGAGCACTGGAGACGGCGCCTGCGGCGGGATGGGAGGCAGCGGTGGAGGTGCGGCTACGGGAACGTCGATGGTGTCGGGATACGTCTGCTCGGAGATCTCAGTCGGTGGACCTAAAGGAAGCGGCATCTCTCGCGGTGTCGGTACACGCTGCACAGGGCTGTACAGAGCAGTATTGACGCGGAGAGGCGACGAACGCGCTGCCGGCGGAGGTGCGAGAATCAACGGGGGTCCGAGAGGGACCTCGCGAGGGTCGTAATAGGCAGAGGTCCCCGGGTCGAGGAACGGGCGTGCAAAGGTGGGAGTATGCGGTACAGGAGACGCCGTGCCGTAACGCGACAGCGGCGCCCCAGGAGCATTCGGCGCGTAGATCATGTCGGGTTCATCGTCAATGAGGAATGTCCGAGACGACATGTTCGCCGCCTTCGCTCGTTGTTGCCGTCGCCGGCGGCGCCAAAGGATAAAGGCTACGGCACCGACGATAACCAAGAATAGCGGAATGAGGATGCCGGCAACCACCCCCGAGCTGACACTGCCAGACTGCTGCGTCTGCGCTCCGGGGCTGCCAGATGGTTGGGACACATTTTCTGTGCCGGTACCGGTAGCTGCATTGATCGCGTCCGTGGCGGAGGTAGGAGGGAGTCCAGCCAGGGAAGGGGAGGAGGAGGGAGAGGCTTCTAAGGGATTGGACGACTCGCTGCAAGACGAAATCAATCAGTACGCATGCATCTCCTAGACGGTCAGACGCACCGATGAGTCTGCAATGTATCCTCTCCCGGCACTTCGCTGCGAAGATCATCAGCATTAGCACGCTTGCATGCGCAGCAAGTAGGAACGACGAACGTGAAGACGATATAGTCAAGTAGCGCGAGTGAGCCGGGGTTGCTGATCATGGTGAGAGTGTGAGAACCGGGTGCCAAGTTCTCTTGCTTGAAGTAGAGGACGCTGAAGTCGTTCTCCGGACGAGCGTTTCGCTTGAAGTCGCCCTTGTCCTCGAAGTCCAAAAGAAACGTCATGTCTTGATTCGCCACTTCAGGTGCAACCGTTGACGAGCTTGCTGACCATCCATAGACATAGACGGCAGTGCCTACGCAGAGTTTGGTGCATCAGTATCATGTCCGCGAGACGCGCGCGGAGCAACAGGAGCGTGGTGGCCGCCTGTTCGAGAGAATACGAGAATAGCTCACCGTTGAAAGAAAATACAGCGTTGACGGGCTCTCCGTCCGGGTTGACGGTCGCATCATGGTACGTGCCTCCGTAGACTTGCAGCATCTCTGTCGGGCTCGGCACGGCCTTGCAGCCTGGGCAACCTTGGACCTGCCATCCAGCGCTATAGATTATGCTCGAATCGCCTGCGACGTCGTACGTATCAGCTACCCGCACGGCGGAGCGTCGAGGGCACGCAGTTGCGACTGACTGTCATCGACGGTGACATTGGCGCTCTGCACACGGAGACTCCTTAGCGACCGAGGCGATGAGGATCGACGGGGAGCAGACTACTCACCATCCTCGCCCCGCGGGCAACGGGCTACAAGGACAAGCCTTATCGAAGACGATGGAGAAAAGGGAGGTGAGAGAAGGAAGCGCGCGGGAGCTTGCCGTGCCTGCTAAGGAAGTGATGCGATGCAAAAACAGGACAATTGCAAATTCCCCTCGACTGATCGCAGCTGCCGACCCGAGGCTTTAAACGTTAAGACTTGGTATAAGGACCACATCTCGAACTTGTTGAGACCGCTAGTAGTTTTAGACCCTGGTCGTTGCGCCCCGCGATGACCGAAGATGATGTTGAGACGACGGAGACGCCGAATCAACAGCATGCCCCGGCGCAGCACCGTCCCGAAATCATGACGTGCCGCGATTCCATTTGTGGGAATTTCGCAGTATCTTGGGATACTGACCTGTGCAAATAGTTGGCGTCTTCTTTACGTTGCTCTCTAGCACATCCCAGCCAGTTATGATAAATATAGAGGTGGCCGCGCCGTCGCCGCGGAATGCATGTAGGCTGCCGGTACCGAACGGGAGCGTATTTCTGACGGCATATCTGACGCAGCAAATGCCATCCTCAGGGCATGGCGGACGCCACAAGCACGGTCGGTTTGTAGAGCAGACGGTACAAGGATGTGCAAAGGCGGTATCCCATACCATCGCAGAAATCTGATGCAAGCAGTAGGACATGCCACAGGGCAGTTGTGTGGACCGCTCGAGACAACGAGTGAACACACACACACATCTCAGACACAACAAATTACCTGGGATTTGCTCAGCCGGAGGGTTTGCAAAGACAAGAAGAAGCTCCGAACGAAGGACGGTGCGACATTGTACCAAGGGTCCTCGGCAAGAAGTCAGAAATATCACCGACTAACCCTCCAAGCTGATTCATGAAACACCGGTGCTGATTCCACCAGAATGGCCAGACGCACAGTCGAAGATAAATCAATGCGGCTGAACTGCACAGTATGTTTGGTCACGCAGGTCCGAGTCGAGTGCCAGTGAACATCGCAGATCGCCGCTGTGCATGCCGTCTCCTCCAAGAAGGTAAGAGATATCGCTGCGCGTATGTTGAGCGAGACTGGCACGCGATCGCAAGAGACACTGCTGCGCCGTACAGTACTCGCTTCAAACATCAACGACACGAACTTTCGTCGCGAGAGGGTTTGATCGACGTATCCGTTTTACGGCCGGCTGTGCACTATTCAGGAATTGTTAGTAAGTGAGCTTATACGCTGATGCATCAACCGTACCTTGACTTCGTAGTCGCGGTAGGTTCTTTGCGTGTCCTGCTATGCACTGCATCACTTGCAGTCTTAGAGATTTTACGCGCTGCCTTAGGCCTATAACGCGGTATGAGACATGTGACCAAACGTGAATGAGAGACTTACTTGTCATCTGCGCTGGCAGGTGCAGGAGGTGCCGATGTGAATGCGCCACCAGCAGCTCTTTGCTGCTCCCGAGCTTCACGTCGCTTCTTGCCGCCTCGATCACGTTTATGTTTACGACGCGACTGTGAATGAAGCATTGAGTCAACAGTATGAGATGAGTATTGGCGTAGTCACCTTGGCAGAGTCGGGGCGAGATGATTGCGAGAAGTCTGCCTTTTCGTCCATAGCGGTCACGACGCTTGCAGCGCTGAGAGTACTGAGATCGAGCCCTTTACTCTTCAATGTGTTACAAGCATCGGCAAAGCGCTTTAAGCGCCGCAGATGAGCCTGTGATGAATCGTCAACTTTCGGTCTCTTCGATGAAGAAGAGGCCGCACCCCGGATGTCTTGTGGTCCTTTGCCATAGCCACGTTCTTAATGACCTTCCCCGGACATATAGCGCATGACTGGGCGCCCTCTGGAGATGCGAGCTCGAATATGGGGTTGTCCAAGGCATCCTGAGCGCTCAGCGATGCGTCGTCGTCGTCTTCTACGTCGCTTTCGTCTCCTTGCGAACTACCGCCATCTGAAGGCGCATCCAGCTGGCCCAGCTTTCGTTTTAGGCTTCGTGGGACGGCAGACTCTCCGTCCTCCGAGCCAGCGTCGTCGGCGTCGTCTGAGTCGTCCGAGCTGGACTCGGACTCGCTGTCGTCGGTGTCGTGCATGCCTAAAACCTCCTTCGCGTCGTCGTCGAGGCCAAGTTCCTCTTCTTCAGCCTTTCGGCGAGCGTGTTTGGCGACACGTTTGTACATTTTTGTAGAAGAGTAAGTGAACGAGTAAGAGATGCGGATTGAGCCGATTCACGCGTCGCGTTTTTCTGCTTTACGCCACATGCATTCCCGCGCTGCCGGCGCCGCTCGCAGCGCCCGAGCCGTTCGCCACGCGCCCTTACCGGCTCTGGCGTCGTCTGGAGCGCGCCCAGCACCGCGAAAAACCCACCCAAGCCCTCATCTTGCGCTGGAAGAGGGTCTAGGACCAGCTAGCACCAGCCGAAATCCAATAGCCCAGGACGACCTGAACGCGCTCAAGAAGCTCACAAAGCGCACCATCAAGGCCGCTGCAAAGGGCGCTGCATGGCCAGGCTGGAAGCAGCCCGCCGCCGCCGAGGACGACGCGTTATGGCGCGCCACCGGCCGTCCAACGGATGTCCCGTCAGAGAAGAAGGAACAGTTCATGGCTACTTCTCACAGCGACGCAGCCCCTACGATTCTCTACGGCGACTCTGAGGACACATATATCCGCCCTGGCTCTTTCGTTGAACTTCGCAGGTCAGTGGTATTGCCACCGGGGGCACCCATCACCTCCGGAGGAGTCCGTCCCACAGACACTACCTCTCCAGGTCCGTCTATTCGTGCGTGGCACCGCTGTATTGCATTGTACACGGTGGAGGGCCGTGAGGCCCTTTCTTCGACTGGACAATGGAATGTACGTGCCACACACCTACAGAGGAACCTTCAGAGGTGGCGTCTGTTAGTTCCCTACAGAGGTGGTCGGTGTCCGCGGTGTGCCTCGCTGGCGTCTCGAGGTCTCATTATCATACTAGGAATCAAATGACCACGCTCGCAGTCCTCCTCAGGTCGACACTCAAAGACACGAAACCGACTTTCGCCTCGCTCACGGCCTCCGGAGAAGTCTTCACGCACGACGCCTCCGACTCCATGTGGGTCTCGCCAGAATTTGTCACACCCGACATAGTCGAGCAATGCGGCATAGGCGACGCACCGGAAACGACTGCACAACACTCTGCGCGGGTCCATGTAGTCCGCCAGCTCCGTCGGTTCGAGCGCAAGTTCGAGCGCAAGCAGAGCGAATACGGCAGCAGATTCCCGAAACTGTACGACGAGTTGCGAAACCCCGATCCCGCCGAGTGGGCGGAAGTCAAGACTGCAGACGTTGCGGCGAAGCTGAAAGGCTCCTCGCCCACCGTCGTGGACGGTCTCGCGGCACATCGTCTCCTCATGGACGACAGCTTTCACTACCTTGCCCATCCTCGCGCCCATCGCGTCGCACAAAGCTTTCTTGTACGCCCGTTGAACGACGTCCGCAACCACGAGCGCGTCATCGAGATGTTCAGAGACCCGGACAACGCTCAGATCGAGTCGTTCGTTCGCAAGGCGAAGGGTCTGTTGCAGTTCTTCAACGAGCGCGACAAGTCGGCGCAGCACCCGCCGCGACCCGTGTCGTCTTCCCATAATTTGCCCAAGTTCGACGAGGACGACCAGCGCATCATACTCTTCCTGCGTCAAGCGGCCATGTCGCGTCGATCCGTGCAACGGGACTGGTACCTCGCGCATGCCATGCGGCTCCTCAAGAAGGTCGCGTTCTTCACGTCGGGCAAAGCGCTCACGCACTCCGATGTCTTTACCTTTCTCAAGGCGATCGGTGTCGCCGCGCCATGGGAGGACGAATCGTGGACTATGCCGCATATGTACGCGCTGTCGAAGGGCGCTCCCGGTTCGAGTGCACGCGAGCAGCGCCACGAGCAGCTGGCGCAGCGACGGCCGACCCCTGAAGCGGCGCTGACACTGACTCCGAACGCGGACGAGTTTTACCCGCGCGACATCATGCAGGACCTTCGTCGCGACTTTGGCGACATGCCTGTGTATGTCATCGACGATCCGGAGGCGAAGGAGCTGGATGACGGCGTGAGCGTCGAGCCCGTTGAAGGCTCCTCTGACGAATCGTGGATCCACATACACATCGCTGACCCGACGATGTACCTCCACCCTCAGCACGAGATCTCTACTTTCGCGCGACAGATTGCGACGACTGTGTATGCGCGCCATCGGACATGGGCGATGCTCCCCAATGCGTTGACCATCTCTCGCTTCAGTCTCGGTGCCCCGCTGCGCGAAGACTGGCCGCAGGGTCAACCGATGGAAACTATGACATTCAGCGCGCGAATACATACCAACGGCGAGATTCTCGAGACCAAAGTTTCTGCTGGCTACATTCGTCGTCCGGTGATCGTCAGCTACGACAGCGTCGACCGTGTCCTCGGACCACCGTATCCCGAAACCAGGTACCCTTTCACTCCTGGTGGGAAGGCTCCCGAGCGCCCAGAAGCGAGACCACTATCCGACGACGCTTCGCGTGACCTGAAGAGCATCGAGCGTGTGGCGCAATCGCTCAGGCGCAAACGCATGGAACAGCCCCTGCTCTTCTGGCAGCTCGAGAAACCCGCAATCTCCATTCCTTCTGAACGTACTGGCAACCTGCCCGTGCTGCCCTACATCCCGGACCGGCCTATGTACTTCGACGGCTATCCCATCGTCTCCTACGGCGTGGACGGAACGATTGCGGGACGCGCGCAGCTGCTGGTGACGGAGTGCATGATACTCGCCGCGCGCGTTGCTTCGCGTACTGCGACACAACTCAAAGTGCCCGTGCTGCGTCGTACTCTACCGTCACCGCAGGTACAGCCCGAGCGCAGGGACCAATTCAACCAGCTGCTGGCCAGTCGCGACGTTGATGGGCGCGTTGACGTCTCCGACGTCTTGAGGTGCGGCATTCTCATTCACTCTGGCTCTTATACGCTGCGTCCCGCTGAGCATGCGATGCTGGGTATCGTCGACGGCGAGGGGTACGGCCGCGCGACGTCTCCGCTGCGCCGTTATCTCGACATGGTTACGCACTGGCAGCTCAAAGCCGGTCTCCTGCGCGAGGCAGGATTACAGAGCCCGCCAATGTTCACTCCGCGGGAGCTCAAGGAGCTCGGAACAGAGCAGGGCGCGCGCGAGTATGAGAACTCGCGCTTGATGGCCGAGAACGAGCGTTACTGGGCCGTCGACTGCGTCCAACGCGTGCTCGACGCGAACGCATCTGGGACGAGCGACCCGGTGCCGATGACATTCGACAGCATCGTTATCTCTTCGATTACCTTCGACATACGCACGAGAGAGACCTTCGTGTCCGTGCATGTGCCTGCGTTAGGTCTTATGGCGCGCGTGACGATACCAGCGGACGTCGCCATCGGGCTCACCGTAGGCGACCCCTTACGAATCGTCGTAACTGGCACACGCCTCGGGCCGTCGACAGTATTAGCGCAACATGCACCACGCGCAAAAAGCAGCTGAGAGACGAGAACCGGTGGATGTTTCAAACAGGGATCGTGGCAGCAGCTTACAAGGCGTTCGTCTCTGGAGGCTGGGGCGCAGGCTCACACGGCTCACGGTTCACATTCATCGTTCAACTTCTGACGCGGTAAAAGCGGATCGTTATTTCGTGCGGTGATGCATCACATCGCTGCTGGCTGTATTATATTCTACCTCCAAGGAAAAAGTAGCCCACCACTCCCACACATCTAGACTTTAGTCCAATCTATCATTATCGCGTTCATGCCTTCGTGCGCCTGCGGTACGCGATATCGCACGGGTCCTTCGGCAGCGTGATCATGGTGTGGTAGTTGTGCTCCGGGACGGGGTGCGTGAGCTTCATCTCGATGTTGCGCACGAGCGTTGCAAGGATAGCACCGATTTGGAGGTACGCGAACTGCTCGCCGATGCAGCGGTGGCGACCCGCGCCGAACGGCTGGTACGGGCTCTCCGTGCCCTTGGACACGACACCGAACCCGAAGTCGACCTTCTCGCCGGCCTCGTAGTACGTCGAGTAGTGCGTCTGCGCGGCGGACTCTGCCCAGCGCGCCGGGTTCCACTTGAGCGGCTCTGCCCAGATGAGAGGGTCCACTTGCGATACTGCGGGCGACGCCATGACGAAGTGGCCCTTCGGGATGAGGTACGTCTTGTCCTCGGACGGCGCAGACAGTGTGGGCGGAACCGGAATGTCGCTGATCACCTTACGCTACAGGACGGTCAATGCAACGAACGGACACAGGGTAAGGTTTGAACGCACGATGATAGAGTGGATCGGGGGATGAAGGCGCAGCGTCTCGCGAATCACGGAGTCCAGTACGGGCAGCTTCCTGAGCTCGTCGTATGTCATTGTGCGCCACGAGCCGTCGGCATTGCGGAATTTTTCGACCTGCTCCTGGTACAGCGCCTCGCCAACGTCAGGGTTCTCCGCAACGTGAAGCAACATCCAGGAGCTGGTCGCCGAACTGGTGTGCTGGCCGGCCATGAGGAGCGCGATTAGGATGTGCGCAATGTCGCGTTCCGAGAGCGGTGTGCCGTCCTTGTAAGACTGGCCCATAAGAGACGCCATCATGTCGTGGTCGTGCTGCGAACATGCGAAGTGAGCGCAAGCTCTCATTGCAGTAAGAGAGCCTTTACCTCGGACTTGCCCGCCTGGCGCTTGCGCAGAATGTCGACATAGAAATCGCTCATGGCCTTCTGTGCACGATCACGACGACGGTAGCTGGGGAGGGGCAGGTTCGGGAACATGAAGTTGATGGGCGTGAAGCCGCCGTCGAGGTCGAGGTAGCGCTGAGAAAATGTTTTGTCCAGGCTGCCGCGAACCTCCTTGCCCTGAAGCGTGCGCGATGCGGTGAGGATGGTGATCTCGGATAGCGTCCTGAACGCGTGGAAGGAGTCCCACTTGGACGGGTCGTTCTCCTGGAAGGTCGCGAAACGGGTGTCCTTGTTGAGGAAGTTGGTGACCTCCTCGTCGATCATCCCGACGTACGCCTCGAAGTTCTCCTGCGACAGGCCGAACTTGACGAAGCGCTTTTGCTCCATGAGCATGTGGTTAGGGCAGTCGTACACGACGCCCTCGCCGAAGACCGGGGTCGTGAGATGCTATACAACGGTGTAAGCTCGTGAACACGCAGTAACAACTCGAGCTGACCGTGTAAGCCTCTTCGGCGGACACCTGGGAGAGCTTTCCGCCGAGAACGAGGTTGCTACCTCTCGGTCCCATGCACACCGTCATTTTACGGCCGAGCAGCACGAACGTGAAGCAGTCGCCATACTGCAAGGTGTGGTGAGAATTAGAATTAACTAGACGGGGCTGGGAAGACATACCTTGCGACGGCAAGACTCGAAAAATCCGATAGGGTCGTTTCCATAGGACGCAGCAGAGCCAAAGACCGGGATCAAGTGGAACACCTCTGGAGGCAACTTGGGATCACGTGGCAGGAGCTGCACGCGACAGGTCAGACCATGAGCAGACGCGTCTAAGTAAAAGCCTGGGCGCGCACCACTTGTCGCGCGACATTAAGCAGAATGGCAAGCAGAGGGAAGCCTGCGATGAGCGCCAGCGCCTGGCCATAGAGCGACTTGGGCACGTAGGGCTCAGCGGCCTCCCAGGTCGTCGCGAGCAGCGTCTCCACTGTGACCGTCGAGTTGCTCATGGTGGGCGAGTCTGAAGCACGGTCCGGCGCGTCGTGCCATCTTTAAATTTCGCGAAGTATGGCACGACACGGAAGTTCCCACGCCTCCCGATTCGCTCCCGCGCCTGTGGGACGAGGAAAGTCCAGACGCGACGCTGGCGAGACCGTGCAAGTCAATAAATGCGCACAACTGAGAAGTTGATTATTACGTCGTACCCGTAATTGAGCTTGAGCGATGGTAAGTACCTGTAGAGAATCTTCACTCTTCGGTCCTGGTCCGGGTAATATTTCAGCTTCCCAAGTGCACCCCGATGACAAGCTTGAGCAGATGAGAGTAAGTCCTAGTGGTATTTTCGTCGTCTTGTAAGGTTTTATGACTAGGACGCAGGTAGACGGTAAGGCGAAAGCGGAGACCTTCGATGTGGTCACACACACCGCGGCTGGCACATAACGACCACGTCCATGCATTATGAATCATGAATAGTGACAGTTGACAGTCCGTGGTCTATCCGAATTCCAAGTTTGCGGAGCGGTCGTGGCATGGCTCTACGCGATTGAGTCTATACTTCCGCGGACCTGAGCCCCGTGTACGTACCATTATGTTGTCTGCGTGTAACAGGGTAGAGTGTTGACGCAACTTTTGTCGTTCTTCCCACTCTATACGCATTCATGAACGGACGCCGACAAAGTTGCGAGAGATCTAGGCGATATGATTGTGGTGTGCATGCGCGCGAGGCAATGAGCGAAGCGCGAGATAGTCCTATTAGACAGCCCGTACCTGCGCTTACGCATCGCGTAAGCTCACGATACTGGACAGTAACTGAACCCTCAGAACGAAGCAACCTGCATGTCTGAAGTCTTCGCGAGAACACGACTCGGAGCGGATGATGGCCGAGTGCCTCAGCAGATTCTTGCTTCAGCTCGTCATTACTTGAACTCGTTGGTTGCCGGGTTGAGCAGTTTGGCAGGGCGAATGGCGTTTGCGGCTTGTGCGTGCGCGTGCGCCCAGTGGTGGGGAGCGGAAGAGGAACGGTCATAACCCCGCTTTGCTACCGGTCACGTCTCCGATTAGATATCGAATTCATAGAGGACACAGTATGCTGGGAACCAGACAGCGGACGGGTCAGGTGAATAAATCGTCTCGGTCGAGATAGACTATGGGTTCAATGTTGAATGCGGGAAATTGAGATGAGGCCCGGGGTGTCACAGGATCGTCGACGGTCGCCCCTCGGTGATCAATCCCGAACCTGCCAAAGGCGCACTTTACCGGTATGTGAACCCGTAGCAAAGCTGAGACCCTCAGCGGCACCGTTGTAAGCGATACAGGTTGGCCCATCGTCCTTGTTGCCTGCGAGAATGCGACGTAGAAGCAGGCCGGTCTCGCGTTCCCACATGTAGATGTCTCCCTCTGTAATCGGATTATGGAAAGGGTCTCTAGGGTACGTGTTTTTACGACATACCCTTACTGACACCAATGACGAATTCGTC
>KV425931.1:0-172049 GCA_001632375.1 Exidia glandulosa HHB12029
CGCGTGGCAGGCTTTATAGGAATTGAGATGCGGTGCCGGCGTCTTGGCACTGTGTTGATCACCGTGGTCACCGATCGGGAGCGCGCACCAGACTATTAAGTACACTCACGGTATTGATGCCTGTGAAAACTCCCAACGCAGAGAGACGCCAGCAAAGTAGATTCGTATTCTGTGTAATAGGGCTGCAATTGTAAGCATTGCCCTCTGGTCGGTAGCGATTAGAGTAGCGCCCGCCCGCCGAGCACCGCAACTGGTCTCCTCGGCCACAACATCAGAGGGTTCACTTCACAACTCAGCAGGTAGCTCTGATTCTCCCCATACCTTCTGAGTCTCGTCGAACCCAGACACAACACTGAGAGGCTATACATTGAACTTGCCATAGATAACATGAGCAGCGAAGTCTACGAACCTATCGAGGCTAGATCTGGTATCTTCATAAGAAGAAGAAAACTGTCACAGCGGACAACATGAGGGCAGGTAACAACGGTGTGATATGAGCACCCCCATTCGAATGAGAAGTCCCAGTCGGCTTGGGAGTCGCGTTCGGCTTGGACGTCCCAGTCGCATTAGATTTCTCCCTCGTAAAACTGCGTCGCCAAATCGGTCAAAGGCGGCACAATGACGAAACGAGAGGACGTACAGGAAGCCAGCGACGCTGAGCTGGCAGTCGTTGGCAGTTATCGTAACGTTTTGAGGAGGTTTCGTGCCCGTGATCTTCTCTTCGATCGGAAGCTCGCACACCGGTACCTTCGACGTCGTCTTATTCGTGCCAGTGTGCGGTTGGTTGACCAATGCGAATCGCGACTCGTTTCCGACCCTCATGCGCCCTGTACACGTCGAGTTGTCCTTCGCCGAGACAAGGATAGGAGATACGGATAAGGCTGAGGCAAGGGTCATCAGCTGTGCGCGCGACTCGGAGGAACGCTCAATTCCGTACCGGCGAAATTAAATTTGTAGATTACCTCCGCATTGGGAGGCAGAACGCGGGCGGCAGAGATATTCAACGTCGCGCCGGTCTTGTGGCAGAGAACCTTGTCATCGAAGTTTACGAGCGCGGGGGCGGTCTTGCTGGAAAGGATATACGAGATGGCTGTCGATGTGATCGGGACGAAGTAGTTCTCGGTCTCAGCAGCAACGCCGACGGCGGCAAGCGCAAAAGAGAGTGCAAGAACGCGCATCGGGGATGAGAAGGAGTCAAGAGCAATGTCGGCGAGAAAGGATATCCGGGACGCAGGAGGGAGTTATATAGGAGCGGTATATGCGGTGCCGGCGTGTTCAACGTCAGTACCGACAACCCCAAGGAGAATGCGAGAAAGCGCCCAGCGCCCAGCATGCGCTCGTAGTGCGAGAAGTAGACACCAGTACTTGCATCGGACTTGCACTCTAAGTTGCACGTCAATTTCCCTGGCCGGAGTATCAGTAGCGGTGCTCAGGGTCCAGTACTGCCGGCCAGCACTGAAAATGGTGTCCTCGGTCCCGCCGCGGGGACGAAGCGGTGATCGACCTCGTCGCTTCGAGGAAATAAACATCTGGCTCTCAGGATTGTTGGAAAATACATATGTAAGGTCGGCTCGGAGGGCCGGTCTGCGTCGAGTCATACAAGGGCCAAAAGACCCACAAGCACAGAACCGAGGGCTGCACCTAGAGACACGGATACGGGTCCGGCACCACCATCCACTGTGACCTCCGTCTCGTACCTATAACAACTTATTAACGTCATGAAGCTCCAGGATCGGGCTCGTTAACGTACACGAAACCCGCAAAGTGGAGGTCGCAGTCGTCGGCCGTGAGTACGACGGTGGCCGTATCCGATTCGCCATCGAAACTCGTGCGCCCGGTAGGTAGGTCGCACTTTAGCCAGCCCGTGCCCGGTTCCGGCTCGATCTGCTCGAATGGGAGGGAGTTTGAGGCGTCGAGGCTGTTGATGTCCTTCCCGACGCTAAATCGCCCGCTGCATTGCGCGTTGCCATCTGCAGACGGAGCACTTGGGGAGACGATGATGGGGAACAAAGCAGTTCCTGAGTACATTGTAAGCGCATGATGCAAGGACGTGTAGGTGCGTACTTACCATTGAAGGTGAAGGTAACGCTCGTGTTCGGCGGGACGATACGCGCGGAAGTGATATTGAAAGACGCGCTCTGCCTATGGCACGGCACAGTGCCGTTCAGGTTGTACGGCGCGGGCGACCCGCTATACTTGAGATCTGGCGAGTCGGCAGCGACGAAGTGGTTGAGGATCCCAAGCGGCGTCGACGCGGCCGCGGCGCTAGCTGTAAAGACAAGGGCGAGAGCAAGAAAACGCATTGGAAGGGGAAGAGGAGTGAAGAAGAACGGGGGATCGTGTCGGACCTGGGACACGTAAATACTGTATTCATATAGCCCGAATGGGGAAGTGGACAGCCATCGCGTGCATTTCCGATGATGGACAGGATATGAATGCCGATGATCGCTGCGCATGGCTGTGTCAGGCACTCGTACGCTGAGATGCAGATAATAGCGCGTGGACTATAGTACACTGCGAAAAAAACACACAGACACAAAGGACCCCTTTGAATATCTCCTTTAACCCTTCTGAACATGATTACGATGCGAAGGCGATCGCCAGCTGCAGTGCGACTCCTAGCCCGGCCATGGACAAGACAGAACCCAGCGAGTTTTGCACAGATGCAGCGCCTCCTGTTCCAGTACTGTTCGTACTGTTGGATAAAGACTCCTCTGCAGTGCTCGTAGTCCCACCTCGTACGGTTAGGCTAAGGACCCTAGTGGTATACCCTATTTGGTGTGGACCCGCCGACCAAGAGGGTCCTTAGGTCTTAGCTGATATGTGCTAAAACAGCCAGATATGCGTGCGGGGTGCCCCTTTGCTAGCATCTTGTATGTTCGAATGATTTCAATGCTTCAGCGTAGTGTCCGTGCCGTAGCTTCATACATGGGGGCGGGGTCTGTGCCGTAAAAGTGGATCCATCCTCCTCCCGTCGCCACGAAGAGACCATTCTCTAGACTGTCCTTCACGTGCGGTTACGGTCTGCCAAGCCTGTACCCGGCGCCAGCTTCCACGGGGATTCTCTTCTTAGCATTCAGGATCGACTGCATGGAATTAGCTTTGCTCCGTCCAATCACAAAATAAAACGGGCGGTTTCTTTAGGGAATTGAAGCATGTGTAGTCCTGGCTTGCGTTAGATCCTATCCTGGAGGAATTCAACCGTAGAATACAGTTTCTACAACGTGGACCCGGATCCTGAGCAAGATTTCTTACAATACACGAGAACGGTAGCGGGAAATAGCTCAAATGGGACTGTTATTCTCACCTACGAGGAGGGCGGTTCCTCTTCGTCCAACGTTGAGGGTCATTACGTTTCATCCACAGGAAAAAGGAGAACACATATATGGCACTGAGACCTACGCTGACCAGCAACGTGAAGGCGTTGGAATGGTTAGATTGGGTAAACTACAGTCGGGGCCATGTTTCATAGCTACAGGATGGGCTGCAACCGACACTCCCGGACATGCTAAGCCTACAGGCGGCAGATGTATCATGCTCCGTCATGTCTTGGTACATCATGTTAAGAAGGCGAGGAAACCTACGACGCGGGACCCCTTTGGTGTTGTGAGACTTCGGCTCTTCCCTTGGCCCCGTCCCGGCATCCCGGAGTGAAGATCCCGAACCGCGGAGCAGACATGGGAGGGCCGGCCGTATCGCGGCGGTAAGTCTCTGTCTCCATCACGCGCTCCACCATGAGCGTCCCCTTTACCCCTCTTAAAAAGCGTCCTACCAAGTACAACCGCTATCGGGGCACGGCGTCACAGCGCCCAGCATTGTTCCTGGATGGAGGCATGTCAGGGCCTAATCCAGGGCAAAAGAAGCACAAGCAAGGGAAGAGAAGCGCGCCCAAGCCCATCGAGGACGCGTTTCTGCCAGGCCTGCCAATCCAGACACATGAGCAGATTCGGCAGGCTGCTGCGCAGGCGGGCGCGGCGCACGGCATCCATGTCGAGGTCGACAACACTCCACGGTTCTTAGCCGAGGACTCAGACGAGCCAATGTCCTTTGACGACAACGGTGTTCCCCCTCGATCCCCTGACGTCCCTCGCTATCCTCCACCACCGCCATCACGCGCAAAGCGATCGCGCAAGCCCCGTCCCGAAAAGACGCGGGTGTTCCTAAACTGGACTACGCTGCTTCCGGAGCTGCATACGCCTTATCTGCAACGGAAGGCTACGGCCGGGGGCCCCCACCGGACAATATGCACCGACACGACTTGCACGAAGCGCATTGCCAACGTCACCTGCGTCTACTGGGATAGTGCGTACTGTGTAGCACATTACCCGCGCATTACTGACCTCCCATAGGGTTTGAACGTCGCAGCTTCAGTCACTGTGGTCATGCTCCGCTCGCACACCAGATTGTCGCTGCAGGACTGTTCCCATCCGCACCAGAAAACGCTCGCTTCGCCTTCTGTGTCGACCTTCTCGACTTTTACTTCCATCTTTTCCACCATTCTGCGGACTCAGCCTCTGCGGCTGCTGCATCAATCTCAGCATTTCACCGAGAGCGTGGGTACATTCTCCGAAATCGTCACGTGGGTGGACCTCGTTGTTTGGCTGGCCTGTTCTGATGCCTAATTTAGGGACAGACCATCAGCGAAGGTTATAAGCGGCCACTGCAATTCGCCATCCAGTGGTACGACATCATGAAGAGCCAGATTGAGACAAAGGCTAGCGAGTCACTTGCACAATCTGCTGCCGCACAAGCACCGGAGAGACCTGACAACGGGCAGACAGCACGTGCGTACCTTAACAAAGGTCTCCGATCCGTAGCTGAACTACAACCGTTCAGACCCCGATGTTGACATGCAGGACGTTCCGGCGCCACACACAGCGCCGACAGGCGGTGACGCAAGTAAGCTGCCTTCTTCGTTTGGATATGCTGCTAGCTAAGACATGCCTAGCTCCCCGATGCTCTGAGTTTCTGCGGCGCTGCTGTCCACTCTGTTTCGAGGAGCTGACCTTTGGTCGAGGTGCCGACGAGTGAGGTGCCAAATTTCCCTCGCCGATACCTTCTGACAGCTCTGCAGAGGGATGGACTTTCATGTAGCGGTCGATGCAAACTTCAATCAGCGGCACAACTCCGCGGCCGGTGATTGCCCTCCTCCAGGCTACGAGTACGTTTACCAGCTATCTCCGGATCGTGTCGCACGTATGGAGGAACGGCTGGTGGAGGAGGGCAAACGGCCTAGACCATATCGCGCCGAGGTTCCGGAAGAGGTCATTGCGGGATGTCACCAGAGTCACGAAGCGGGGGACCCATCGAAGCACAAGACCGCTGGCAAGCAGTTCGACGACAAGGGTATGCTTGCTCTCGTCTGCCGCCACGACGCTCCACTTTGTTTCGCCAACGTCGCGGACCCAGGAGAGGGTCAGAAGTATGCGCTAGCAGCAATCGAATGGTTATTCGAGCATATTCCCGACACGGCGACCGTTGTGACTCTTTACGACATTGGCTGCGTGACGGACCGTACGAGGACACTGGTATGTGAATCCTCCACTTGCCTGCTACTCTCTGACGATTTACACAGTACGATGTTCTACCACTGGGCGTGTCCGAGCGTCTCATCTTCGCCACATCCGCCATGCATGCCTATGCACACCAATGGACGTGCCAGCTCGGTTATAATCCGCGCTTTAAGCCTGGTCTTGGGCTCTCAGATGGAGAAGGCGTCGAACGGCTGTGGTCACGACTCCGTAAACTGATTGGCATAACACGCTGGGTTTCGGTACGTCGCCCCGCCCGTAGATGTGTGTTGCACCTCCTCACTCGGAAACAGCGCGAACGGCGTCTCATTCTGCTGGACCGTCAGCTGAAATACGTGGGAGACACTATACGGGCAGACCTGCCACGTTGGATCGCCCGGCGTCGCAAGGCCATCTCGAAGAAGCGGTGGGAGGCCTCCGAGCTCTTGTTCGAGAGTGGGCATGGTCTTGCGTCTGCAAAGGAGCAGTGGGCTCTCCAGCGAGAGGCCGAGCTGTCTTTATCGTCTCGTAAGTCATTCTCCAATGCGGTTCTCCTGAGGAATTTAGCTGAACCATCTCCCTACAGAGCCCGAGAGCCGCCTGAGACGAGAGATGCAAGCGGTTTTGGCCTTGCAGGACCAGATCGACACTGTTCAAACCGCGATAACGAACGCTGGTCACGAGATTACACGTGGTGACCGGTCTGCGGCGTCCCGACGTGCAAGAGCCAGCATTGGTCGGCTCGAGGTCAAGCACGAGCAGCTCGTTCTTGAGGCATCGGAACTCTATGCGACTCTCAACATTCAAGGCGACTTTCAGGAAATCGCGGGCCTTGGACTAGAGTTTACGAGTACTCTGCTCCAGGCACATGAGGCGAGGAGGAACTGCCGTGAACGACTTATCGAACAGTTTCACGAATGGTCACGCCTCGATGCAGCATCTGGAGGAGCTCATCAACCACTTGGTACGCCCTGAGATCGTCAGTCATGCGGCCGTGTCTAAGGAATGTCCCCTGTTCCGTAGGCACGAGTCTTCACCAACGTGCCCGTGCAGCCCTGCAAAAACGTGCCCCTGCGCTGCAGCGTGCTATATCACGCTACAACAAGCTTTGTGCACGTCTCGAACGGCTCAGACCTAATGGGTCGACCTTCCCGCTCCCAGAGCCCTTGTCCACTGACCTGAAGAAGGTCAGAGACGACGGCGCGTACCTACAGGACGTCTACGTGTCGCAAAATGTTGGGCCCGCTCCGCTGTGGGTTACCGACCCCACATTGCGCTCCGCTATCCGCGCCATGCATGTCTTGCAGCGTTGTGATGAGGAGGAGCAACGCCTTTCACGCGAAACAGCAAACTATCACCACTGGCTTATCCGCCACAGCACAGCGCTCTGTCTTGCCGCTCGAGGACCAGCCAGTGAGTTCTATATGCTACGCTGGGGGCCCTGTCTCATTGCCCCATCTCTTTGCTCTAGATACTCTTCTTCTCCCTCTCTTTCGCCAGGAGGCCGCACAACTGGAAGCTACCATCCATTCTGCGCGCAGTAGCGGTGTTCTCTCCACGGGAGACGCCACAAGCCTCCTCTCCATTACAGCTCATCTCCTACCCACGCCGACAACTCCCGCCATGCGCTCCTCTATTAACGCCGATGACAGCGACTCGGAAGACGACTCGGAGGATTCTGAGATGGACCTCGAGGAGCTGAGGCTACGGGAGGGCGACATTGCGCTAGCAGTCATGGACGAAGACTGGGAACCCGACCTCCTTTCAGGCATTGGGAACCTCACCGTAGTACCTACACGACGCGTATCGCGAAATCCTACAATCGATGCCGTACAGATAACGTTTTCCGCCGCCCCACCAGTAAGTGCAGTCACTCCATTCTATTCCGTGTGAAGCAACCTCAATACCGTTCAGTTACCGCAAAAGCACGTCCTGCCGGTCCCTCCCATTGGCCTCCAGTATGAAACAGATATTCTCGACCTGCCGCTTCCTCGTGCAGGCTCTACCACTGAGGCCGCACACGCCCTCTCTTCACAGGGATATGCGGAGCTGAAGTCTGTGACTTCTCCGTTGGGTGAAGATGTTTTCTACTGTGTTGTCGCTGCTCTCCGCACCATCTCCCGTCCCTCCGCATCCAAATATGCGATAATCCACCCTGCTGTTGTTTCGGCTTGGGAGGACGGGATGTCTGCTATGCTTCTGACTGCCGATCCGATGTTTCGACACGTTGGGAACGCTTCCGCCATCATGGTACCGGTTTATAGCTCGTCGCAAACGAGTCTCGCCGTCGTCTGGCCGGCGAAAGGTGTCATTGAACTGTACTCGGCAGTTCAGACTCCAGAGATGGTGCACCGCCATGCCAAGGTGTGTTGCATGTGTCCCATGTCTATGTTCTTGCTTACCATTGACATATTGCAGATTGCCGCTGCATTTGTGGAGGAACTTGCGGCGCTCCGGGAAGATCCTACGACAATGCCAGCTGGCCGTGACACAGGATGGGTGACGTGGATCAGAGTTCGTGCCTTATGCACCCCAACTACCTCTTTCTTACTCGTTGCAGGCTCCCAAAGATGCCATTGACGATTTTGACCAATCTGTCTGGGTCTCAGCCGTAGTCCATGCACTGTTCAATGGAAAGGCAATGACGGATCTTACCTCGCTCACCTGTTGCCGATATCGCCAGTTCCTCACCCACGTAGTGCTTCATCGAACTGAACCGAACTTTTAATGTATCTAAACATATCTTCTCAACATGTCAATTACTCAGTGAAAGAGCCCGGGGTGTCTTCACAGGTGGCAAGTGAGTGAGAATCACAAAGATCGACGTCTATTGAAGTTTACAATCCAGGACATTGACAGAGAACGATCTGTAATGCTTTCAATGAGCTCAATAGGCGTGGTACGAGACCGTTATGAAGACCGTGAGCTACGGATTGGGTTCTGCTCTTTGACAATAGCATACCTGAAACATTGGTCATGATCGCCTTGGTTGGTGTCTCACAGTCTCAAAGAGCGTCAACTGCTTCCTTCTGGGTTGCAGGAGCAATAGATTGTCTGGATGGCGTCCATCCGAACGCGAACGGTGACACGTAGTCTAGAGACTCCGCTCCAATACTCGATTCACTGTCCTCCACCTGCAAAACCTCATGAAGAGGTTTCCAATACCACGGTGTACGGGACGACGCTCCTTGAGCCTTCATACGTTTGTAAAGCTTTGTATACGGATATGGCTAGTTATGTAGCTATGAGCTGCGGCCGTTGGCATCCCTCGTAGCTACGTTACAGCCTGGAGTTGATACAGTGTTGCATTATCATTGTAGACCCCTCTCTCAACAGATCTCTCTTGTCGGAGTCTAAGGGAGGGTAACCGTCCCGTAGGGTTGTTGTGCCGGTGTGACCTCGCCCCTGGTGCTGGACAGCGCTTTGATCCGCGTAGGTGCACTCTTAGGCTTACCTCTACAATATTCAGCTTCAGAGTAGTTTGCTTATCCTTGTTGGGGGTAGCAGGGTCGCGTAATGTCTAAGAAATCATTATTAATGGATTTTCCAGCTCTAGGCCGCACTCACGTGTAGAAATCGACTGTCACACCGTTGCTAGCGGCACAACTTTGAGTAATATACTCTCGGTACGTAGTGCGCCGTCGCCTACAGCGTGTGGCATCGCCGTTCCTTCCGAACTGTGGCTAACTAAGGGGATTCAGTCGTCCACACTCGTGAGACGCTGTAGTTTACGTTTGGGCTGGTGTATATGACATTATGAGTGATGCTCCACGGTTTCGAAGTCTTGGGAATGCGGCAGAAGTCTTGCCCCGTCCGTTCTGGTGCTATTTCCTTCTCATGAGAAACAAGTCCTGAGGTCACTCCTGGCGAGTATTGGAGAGTGCCCAGTGTCCTATGGCATGCGTTACAGGCTCAGGGACCGTTATATGTCCATTTGCAACGGCCAGCGATGGAATACGACTTTTGAGCCTCGGTGCACAGAAGAAGCAAAAGTGTCGTAGAGTTGCTATAGCAAAGTTGGACATCTTTCACTCTGCGAATGACGCACACATATCACGAGTTGGAACCGTCCCCAAACAGCATATATATCATTTCAATGCATGCGTGCACCACGTACACGAGTGGAATAATGTCCACACGCGCTGAAGACGACGTACGAGACCTATTGTTTCCTTTACATGACTATGATGTTACAGGCGACATTCAGAAGCAAAGCGAGCGGCCAACAATGACTGATCTACCTGGAGAAAGAATTTCTAAAGGAGCTACAGAGGTCAATGAGCATTCTGAGTGTGTGAGAAACGATCTGTACTGTGATTGATAGGCCAAATTCCTAAGAGGTGGGGCCCCCGTCGCGACCTCCCGCGGTGGTGAAGCTGTACTGAGTGCCGCGGAGGCCGACGCTAGGTCTCATCACATGGATGGGAATACCTTCAGGCCGTATGATGAGAGGATTCAGTGCTCTACTACGTAGTACTGGCCTCCTATAGCTACCAGCGTCACTGTACTTCAGGTAACATGACGCTCAAAGGGTTCCGTAGAGCCGTCTCACGGTTGAGACATGTTACAATACATCCTAGAGACCATGTAACTAGATGAGGAAAGCTGAGAAAGACTGTGACGGTTCCCAGCTTCAGGATGCCAAAATAGTCCCATTCGTCTCACCTCGTGGATGTCATTTACTGCGGTTCTCACTACACTGAGCGAGTAGGAAAGGTATTCAAAGTGCATGGGAGGTGGTGGCATATGAGAAATTGTGCAGGCACTGCTCCCACGGTGAGATCTCTCCCTGGGGTCGAGATGAAAAGCCCAAGAAGTGATGTTTTCCGTAGCCTGTACTCATGCGACGCTATGGCAGGCTACGCGTTGAGAATACGGGTCCGTTAGTGGTGTGAGACAGCCTAAAGGCTCAGGCTGGGCTGTCCTACTTGCGGCAATATCTGAGGGAGGACTAATGTCGCCAAGGAAACCTCCGTATGCCGCGTCACATGGCACGATACAGTATCTGTGCTGTTGTAAATGACGGCTCTGCATGTTGAGATACAAGAGACTAGGCTCTTCCTGATTCCTAAAGCATTCGAGAAGGGAATGACTGCCAAATGCTGCATTGCCATTCAGATGAAGTCCGGCCTCGTGGTTGAAGTATGTGAAAGGGTATAACAAACGTGGCGGCGCGTCGGCACGTTGTTCATGTAATTTAATTCGGCGGGAATGTTGAGGAAAATACTTTTCTTCCGGTTGCGGTTAATTGGAACGCGGGCGCGCAAAGTCCGCTCGCGGTCTTGTCCTCCTTCTCCTCAGGACCGCACGTACCCGCACACTCACCCACACACGACATCGCATCGACCGCACTCACCGTCAATGGCTGAATCTGTAAGTTTGTGCTCATCTGCTTGTTGCTACGGTACGGCGTGCTCACACTACCAGGTGGTCCCACCCGAGGACGACTACAGCCCGCCGCCCGCCAACGACGTCCCCGCCGCCAAGACGAACAACCCAGCCAACGAAGAAGAGACCCGTAGCGGCTCCCAAGACCCGCCAGGGCCAAACATTCCCAAGGAAAAGCGTGCGTGTGGTAGTGCGACGAAGTGATGTTGTTCTGACGTCTTTCTCCGTCGTAGCTTCATCGCGAGCCATCGACCGCGCGCGCAAGCAATCAGAGCAGCTCAGGGCGCGTGTTGCTGCAGGATCAGTGCCAGGTACGCCGCACAAGCACGGATCTTTGGTGCTTAACGCTAATCGAGGCTTTTGTCGTCGCCACAGACATTTTCAGTACAACCGGGCCTTCGACGCACCTTGCGCCCATCGCAGAGGATGCTCCCACACCGCCGGCAGACCTCACGACAGCGGGTGGCCCTGCGAACGCCTACGGTACGCCGGCCTGACCTACGGCGACGTTCGCGCGCGTTAACGTTCCACAGGACTCTCTGGCGTCTTCCACGACAAGGAGCGCTCCCAAAGCGTCCCTCGCATGGACTCACGTGCGCCCAGCGTGGGGCCCGCTCCGGTTCGCGTTGGAAGCGTCGCGCCCGCTCCAGTTCGCGTTGGAAGCGTCGCGCCCTCGATCTCCCGCGCCGACACGGCCCCTCCGCCCGGCCTGGAGACTTCACACGCTCCTACCCCTGCGACCGAAGAGCAGGAGAGCAACGTCGACGACCTCTTCGACTTCAAAGCGTGGCTGTTCGTCATCAAGGCCTATCTTACTCCCACGGCGTACCAACTGGCCCGCCGTTTATACAATCAAGAAGAGTTATTCAGCCTCGCAACTCTCTACACGCAGGCGCACTCCATCAGGAAGGCTGAGCGCACCGGACGGCGCAACAAATTCGTCAGTTTCCTCGACAGTGCGCCGGTCGGCGACCTCGAGTTGCTCTGCCACTTTTGGACGTGGAGAAGCCACGACGACGAGTACCACACCATCCACCAACTCGCCGTCTCTGGTCAGCTCGATGACGATGAGCGGGAGTCGCTCCAGGCGACTATTGCGGAGCGCAAGGCTGCACAGGCCGACTCGGCGCGCAAGTCTCTGATAAAGGCTTTGCAGCGCATGCGGCAAGAAGACGAGGCGTCAGGGGCCATGTACGATGCTCCCAAGACCCTCCGCGACCTCCCAGCCATTGCCACGCTCAACGGAACGCCGCAGACGAGCCAGGATCCGCCGCATGCCCTTCCAGCGTCTACGGGAGGGGGGCCGCGCCGTAGCACCCTCAACAACGCGGATAGCGACAACGACGACGACGACGACGCTCCCATCTCCAGTCTGCGTCGCCGCCCTGCACAGGCCAACGACGAGGTGGACGAGCTTGTCAGCGAGACGCCAGTTCGCCCCACGCACGGTGGGAAGCAACTCCCCGTCCCCTTCCCATCGAAGACGAAGGCGCCCGCCGCCAGCAAGAAGACCAAGAGCACTCGCGGCAAAGGGTCAACGACGGCGACAACGACCAAGACAAAGCCCAAGACTCGCGCTGCTGCGAAGGCTCCCGCTGCATCGACTGGCCCGCCCTCCCCTACGACTCAAATCGGGGAGCTTGACGAGGAGGAGCGGCAGGAGATAGAGAACGACCCGGACGCGGATGGGAGGGGCTCTGGTGACGACGAGCCACGTCTGACCACCGAGGAGAAAGGCAAAGGGCCCGCTGCGAACACTGGCGCTGACCCCGACAAGGAGAACGATGCCGAGCCTGAAGACAACGGCGACGACGACTCCGATTCTGGGCTAAGCGACAGCGACGACGACGATCGCCCGCTCCAGGAAACCGCAGACCGTGCGGTGCACGCCCGCGCCTGGCTCAAGCAGATCGTGTACGACATGAAGGCCCTCGCGGAGTACGCGGAAATGCAAGTCGAGGAGGTGGAGAGGCTTGTGCGCGGTGGCGTCAGCAGCGGCGTCAAGTCCTCTGGGCTTTGGAACGTCTTCCAGCGTTTCTGGGCCTTCCAAGACCGTGAGTATTCTACTCACGTGCTAGCACGCGCTCACCTTTCCGTAGCCTACCCTCCGCTCCAAACCCTCAAGGCGAAATACAAGAAGAGCAAGGCAAGCGCCGCCTTCAAGCAACTCGCTGCCGACGTCGGCCTCGGTGGCCTCGTCGACATCCTTTCCGATTTCGCCATCGCCAACCCGTCGGGCACGATTGCCAACACCGCCCAGATGCAGCTCCAGCACTTCAGAGGCGTTACACATGACGCCGCTGCTCGTGTAAGCACACTAATCCTTCACTCTGCTCGCATTCTGGTGCTGACTCGTCCCACAGGCTAAGTATCTTTACTCGATTCACGGGATTTCTTCCGTCACCCTCTTTTCCCTCAACAACTTCAGCCTGAATTCCGACGCCACGACTTGGGCTGTTTTTTCGGACCCGGCTGCTGGATTTCTCGAGCGCCTGCAGCCCATGGCGGGCCAAAACATGCTGAACATGTTCAGGGCTCATACACTGTGCGTACACCTACGGCGTGGGTTCCCGTCCGTAGCAACTTACGTGTTTCAGTTACCGCGAGAGCGATATCCGTCTCCAGGTCGCAATGGGCGCAGCGCACGGCCGTGCGGCGGCAGTGCAGCCCACGCTCGAGGTGCATTTCGGCCGCAAGCCAGACCTGCCGCGCCGTGAGGTGTACGGCGACCTGGCGTACATGAAGTCGAGCGAGATGAGTGACCTAATGCGCGACTACCTTCGCGCTTGGTGCGATTGTAAGTTCATCCATTACATTCTCGTCTTATTTCCAGTTGCTGACGTCTTCAATAGCTGTTGCTACTGGTCTGTGGCCTATGCGCGTCTGGAACAGTGGCCAGCCCGCTAGCGATATGCGCTGTTTCAACTCCCTGCCGTCAAACTTCATCGTCTATCGCGTTCAGGCCGACAAGTGGCGCTGGTACGTGCCCATACCGACGTGCGACGGCCTCAAGACCGACTCCGGCCATCCGTTGCATGCGGCGGAGACTCGCTGGGAGATCGAGGACTTCTTCGCCGACTCCCCGGAGTTCAGGCTGATTCCCTCGCGCGCCGCCACTGAGGAGGAGCGCAGCGACCCCCGCTACCGAGACCGTGACGGGAATGGGCCCGACTTCGTCGTCTGGTCGACGACGCCGGTCGACGACGCCGCGCACCCGCTTTACGGGCAGTCCATCGTCCTCTTCAACAATTTGACGACCAACAGCCCCACCGCTCACGAGCTACGCGTTTTTACACGTGTCTCCAAGCCGGAGAAGGACGAGAAGAGCCTCCCGCGATCAACGACCCTCGCGCGCCCCCAATTGCGCATTTCCCGCCGCGCCCAGTCTCCTTCCGCCCTCGGTAAGGCAGGAGGGCTCGATACGACCCGCACCGTCTCCTCCAAGAAAGGCGCGACGGCAGCAGCACGAGTAGCGGCCGCGTCTGCGTCTACGGGTCGTACGAGACGGGGACCGTCTCGTAACCAGTCCGCCGCTCAAAGCTCTTCTCGCGCCCCGCGCCCATCCCGCAAGGCCACCACAACCCGCGGTCGAAACAAGAAGTCCGTTGTGCCATCGTCATCGTCAGAGGAAGATGAGGCCGAGTCGCAGGACGAGGACGAGGACGATGAGGAAGAGGAAGAGGAGTGGGACGGCGGAAGCGATGGCGACAACGCGAAGGACAAGGACGACAACGAGAAGGACGACGACGAGAAGGACGACGACGAGCAGGACGACGACGGTGACGCGCCAGCAGAGGACCCAGCTGACGAGGATGAGCAGCACGAAGAGCAGCAACCTCCCCCACCGCCGCCACCCCCAAAGCCTACCAAGCCGGCTAAGAAATCAGCTACGGGCGCTGGCGTGCCTGCGCAATCAACCGCCAGCAAGAAACGTCAGGCCCCAGAGGACTCGGCTGTGGAGAGCGGCGACGAGCTCGAAGATCCAGACAAGGCGTTTTTCCGCGCAAAGAAGGACGTGGCAGCGAAGAAGCTCAAGGTGGCACCTGCACAACAGGTACGCAAAACCCCCTTGCCCGAGTGGCGCTCCCCGCGCGGCTTGAAGATGGAGGTCGTCCTGACCTCCCGCAAGAAGCCTACGGTGCAGGCCCCTCCCGCAAGCCCCGCTCCCGCACCCCAGCCCAGCCCGACACCCGGTGAAGACGAGTCTGTCTCGCCACCTGCGACGCCAACGCCTGCAGCCAAGACACGCGCCCCCGCGAAAAAGAAAGAGGCCCCGCCGCCCCGACAGCCGTCTGTCCGTCCTCGCACGCCCAGCCGTGTCATCGGCTCTCCCCAGCCCGTCGTGCAGCCCGCTCAGCCCGCACCAACGGCTCCTGTGAAGCCGAAGGCCCCTTCGACGAAACGTCCGCGTCCAGCAAGCACAACGACTGCTGAGGTTACGGAGGAGAGGGCGAAGAAGCGCGCGAAGACCGCTGACGCCGACGCATCGACTTCCAAGCCCAAGGGACGCGCAAAGAGTGTGTCCTTCGCAGAGGAGACTCAGCTGCCCAGGAGCCTTGTCGCGCTCGCGATCAAGGTACGGTTTTGTATTGTATTCCTTTTGTCTCAATCGCTCACTCCTCTTACAGCTCAACGGCAAGGACATCCCCAGTGCCCTCGAGGGCATTCCCCAGGGGAAACAGCGCGCGTTCAAGTCCGCTTGGAAGGACTTCTTCGCTGCTGCGAGCGCGGGCAACCTGCCGTCAGAGTCGGTGGGCTACACGCTGACCTCGGTGTACGACCAGTGGAAGAGGGGGGTCAAGAAAGAGAAGAACCTCACGGCCGCGATGAAGGAGGTGAAGGGGTTCCTGACCTCCTTGCCCGACCCAGACGAGTAGGCTCTGCACCGAATGTAACATCTTGAACCTGTCCTTTCTTGTAGTTTTCCGACCGCCCCTCCCCCCTCCCGTGACCTTCTCGTCCTGTACCACAATTTTCTGGCAATGAAAAGTTGACTGATTCTTGGTATTACTCGCATGCAGCGCTCTATGAGTCTATCTAAGTGTAAATGATGCGAGGAACGATGCATTGTATATAAATCCTTCTACGGCGCGGCCCCCCTCCTTAAAGGATACCTGAGTTTCAACAACACGGCAGGGCTAATCTCTATTCCAAAGTTTTACAGTGTCTCTCATATATGCTAAAGGGTCCTTAAGAGTCCATGTATGCATTGACAGGAGGGAATTCCATTCGGTATCGATATACGCTAAGGATGGGTTACCGTCCCGCGCGAAATGAACCTATTGGATGTCAACTGGTTATAGTGTCTCTGACATATACTCAAGCGTTCTGAAGAGTATATGTATACATTGACAGCAGGGAATTCCATTTGGTATTGATTGCGCTAAGGATGGGTTCCCGTCCCGCGCGAAATGAACCTATTGGATGTCAAAAGTTAACGAAGGGGCACCCCGCACGCATATCTGGCTGTTTTGGCACATATCAGCTAAGACCTAAGGACCCTCTTGGTCGGCGGGTCCACACCAAATAGGGTATACCACTAGGGTCCTTAGCCTAACCGTACGAGGTGCGTAGTCCTAAGAACAACAATGAACGATCATCCTCGCACATCTCCTCAAGCATTGACACTCACAGGAAACCCGCAAAGTAAAGTTTGCAGCTCGTATGCAGAAACACATCGTGCGCCTTTCCGTCCGTCGAGAGATGCATCATCCCCAACGGTGATATGCACGTCTTGAGGGCGCTGGAGGCGTTGGAGGCGAGCGGGCTGGTAAAGACCTCCTCGTCCGATTCGCCGACGATGTACATTCCGCTCGAACGCGTTGGTGCTGCTAAGGAGGCATTCGGAGATTTCCTTGCGCTTGAAGGGATGAGGACAGGCCGAATCGTCGAGCCTTCAAGTTTAGGGTGGCGTGCGCGTTTAGGATCGGGTGAAGCGGTTCAGTAAGTAATACAGTATATATTACGCGAGTATTGGCGTAGTGCAGGACATAGGGTTCTAGTTTGCGGCGCGAGGGTGCAGCGAAGTGCGTGGGTAGCGCTGGAACGCTGGGAGGCGCGGTAGCCGTAAATGACATGGAAGTCATGAGAGCTCCAGTGTCCAATGCATTCTTCCTCAAGGAAACAGTCCCGTTTGACGCACCAAGCGCGAACTCGCACTGGGGTTGTCGCGAGGCGAGGAGTTATAAGCACTATAGCTAGCGCCACGATCTGCTACCGCGGACAGCCCATGCGCAGACGTAGCCACATCAATAAGTGACCGCATCGCCAGGGTCAGTCCACCGCATACAGTAGTTGGCAACGGTCTTAGCTATGACCGCACTGGTGGAGTATGTAGAAATAGTAAATGACGTCGAGTGCAAGTAGAAAGATGGTGGCAAACAGGTACTAGGTGACAGCGGGCAAGCTGTGGACGTCAGCTGCCACCGCCATGACACGCACAGCCTCAACCATCCTGATCTGTGCTCGCTGAACGGAAATGCTAGCACCCCAACGAGGAGCTCCGGTGGTCCATCAAGAAGTAGGGTTCATCAATAGAATTATCGAAGCCAATGACCTCATATGACCTCCACGACGAATGTGCGCTCCGGTGCCGTACGCCAGTCCTGGGGGACTGGAAGTTAGTACAGTACTTCCTGCTGGTACAGCGTGAATGTCGCATTGTCCCCCTCGAGGTAGCCAGGAGGTGGGTTGTTAGTTACAATATACTTGAACTAGTCTAGCCTGTCTAGGTAATCCCCATGCCCTTCCTATGGCATTCGACCCTGCATTCAGGAGTAACCCCATGCCTTTTTCCACCTCCCTAAGTAGGTGCATGCTAGATTCCCAGCCTGAAACTTCCAGAATCGATGTCGACCGACAACCTACCGTTCTCCCCGCACGGCGCGGGAGAGATGCCACCTCACTGGCGCGATGAATTTCCCGGTCTCTGGCGTCCAGTAGAGCTTATCGTATCCGCTATCTGGACTACACTATGTCTCCTCGCATTCGGCCGGACGGACTTACAGCAGCGCTGGGAAAGCGTGCAAGACGAGACGACGGAGGAGGAACATGGAATGTTTCTGGAACGTGTTTCGCGGAGGATCGAAAACACGACACTTGTCGTTCGTCTCTCTCCCGCTCTGACGCTAGTACTGCTGCTTTTGAACTACTAAGCAGTCCTTTTTTGTAGGGAACGGTGCTCCTCGCGTCGATTTGTGCATTCTTGACGACTGAACCTCCGCTGGATGGGCGCGTCGTCAATTATACGGAGAGGGGACCGTACATCTGCTTGTGGGTCTCCTTCGCGCTTCTTCTCGGAGGCATCGTGGTTGGTTCAGCCGACATCGTTGTTATGTCGACGTGTACGAAACAGTACTCTCGCGAGGTGAGCACTATGCACGCTCAATTCAGTTCCACATTCATGATTTTTCCGACGGCCGTACTGTAACTACAGGTCCTGATGACTACGCGACTGAGAATATGGTGCAAGCTCTGGAACCTGGCGTATCCCTTCATCTCCATCGGCTTAGCGACAAGCGTTTTAGCTTTCGGTACGTACATTATATAATATTCAGAGCGCCAGTACGAACGTTGAACGTTGCACGTTGAAAACTTTAGCCTTGCTCGCGGGCGCATGGACATCGATGGACCGGGTTGCGCAAATCGGATGTGGATTCTTGCTCCTTATCTCCTTGTGTTCGGCCGTGCTGTTTGCCATCGAGACTATCCCGCCGAGGCCGTGGCGACTCGGGGTCCGTAAGGGAGAGAGGTAGTCACAAACCCGTGTGTATGTGTGTGAGGTCAACGGGCCATGTACCGCTTCCGATGTATATGTCGCATAGCAGTGAACAACTTTGACAGGTGATCCCTGTGCGGTCCGACCTCACAGTGCTGACCAATAGTGCGTCGCATTATGGCACAGAGGCAGGAGACTGCGTGAAGGGACGAGGGGAAGGTGCATCGCCTCGAGGATAACGCATATCAAGAGCCGCGAAGAAAACTGTGGGTTGTACGACGAGGGCATCCCAGTCGGAAGCCGGCTAGATGTGCAAGGTCGTTCGGAATCTAGGATGTCAGACCGTAGGGTGGTGGATGCCGATTCGTGCAATGTCCGTCGCACAACCTTTCGGGAGCGCGCGATGAGCTATCAGTACCTCAAGAAGGGAGCGTGCGTACGTCGTACTGGTCAGGAAGAAGCACCGAGTCGGCGCGAGACGAGGGCCTAGCAATACTGGGAGAGCGAATTCAGAATCTGCCTGCGGTCTGCGATAGGTTGGCGTGCGACTTGAAGAGATGGGTATGTGTGCTGGCGGTTGTCACCGTCGGACCAGAATTTACCAGCACCAGCAGGGCGAAGACGGAGAAGGACAAAGTGGAGCGCCACCCGGGGGAAAGTTTCGAAAGCGCGTGGGCGCAATGAATGGCCAAGAGTACAGTATACGGTACTTCGGCGAGCTGGAACTGCAAGAAGCGCGCGTGCGCTAACGCAGCTGAACTGGTACGAGCCCGAACTGAGAGACGACGGCGTAGCGATACTGGGTGTACGTGTCCTGAAAGATGCGCGACAGAAACGGTATGTGTCAGGCTCCTGGACGAGAATTCCCAGCACCGGCATGTGGAGCGCCACGCGCGTGCGCGGTGTGGGCGCAATGGATAGCGGCGAGTACGGTATACTGTATTCGATGCTGCTCCGTTATCTTACCTAGGGTATCGTACAACAACGGAGTCCATCATGGTGTAGTAGTACGTGCGGTATAAAACGTCCTTGAGCGTCGACTTCACGGTCCTTTACTGCGCGAGGAAGAGCAGAGCGGCGACGAAGAGCGGCGTGGAGAGCTGGATGCGCGATGCGGCGCCGGTGTCGGTCTCCGTCGCCGTCGGCGCAGAGGAGTCGGTACCCGTACTGGTGGTGGAAATAACGGTGTCGGTGGGACCGACAGTCGCTGTTGTGCCAGTTCCAGTTCCCGGGGAGGACGAGCTGGAGCTGCTACTCGAGCTGGGCGCACCGTCGAGCGTCACACTTTCACCAGTCCCGCGTCAGTGCCATGACATAGCAGTCGAGAGAACGACGCACATGAAGCCGGCAAAGAGGAACATGCACCCGTCCTGGGACCCTTGGGACATGGACACTTTCGCCGTATGCTGCTTTGACGCGTCCAATCCTGCTTTACCCGCGACAGTCGTGCAGCCCATCTTCTCTGCCGGTGTAGTGGTGAACGGCACATCGGAACCGTCGAGGGTGAAGGTGCCGGTGCATGTGTTGGGGCCTGTGACGAGTTGCAGGTAGGCCGCACTTCCTGCATAGCATAGCGCGTCAGCGTCGGGCATGGTGCTCGCGGGTGGGACGAACCGGTAAAGGAGTACGACACGGACGCGTTCAGAGTCTGCGCGTCGCCTATGGGGTTTGCGGCTTGGACGAGCGTGTCCGTGGGACAGTTGACGAGCGGGACGAGCGGGTTGAACGCGCCCCAGGCTCCGTCGGGCGCGAACGACACGGACTGGGCGCTGGAGACGACTGTCTCGTTGTGCACCTTTGCAAGGGCGGCGGTCGTGAAAAGGAGGGTCGTGGTCGTGAACTTCATGATGGTTAGGAGCAAGAGGGACGAACGCGGCACATGGCGGTGACGCAGGAATAGCCTCGCCCACGCGCTTTCGGAACTTCCTTAGAGTGGCGCAGGGCGGTGCACATCCTGAGCGTCTAAGCTTCGACAGCGCATATAACGGAGGGTCACCACGCGGGAAACATGCGATTGGAGGCCAGGAAGAAATAGAGTCGTGCGTGATTTGAGCACGGTCATATGCATGCTGAACAAGGGTTACCTCTACTTTAAGTACTTACAAGTGGGAAGGGTAGGTAGTCTGATGAAACCAAGATCACGATGGTCCTATCTTACTGTACTTACATCAATGGGCTGTTTACTTCGAGCGTTGTCCGTATAGAGCAGCAGCAGTAGAGAGCGTGTCTGAGGCAAAGAGGGAGTGTATGTGTGAGGGAGGGAGGGAGGGATCGAGGGAGGGGGTGTACGTCTTCTTACTTCATAGCAGGGAGTCTCGGTGCATTGACCAACGAGGCGGAGTGTTCATAGTGGAGCAGGGGGCGCATAGGTCCATAGACGAGACGAGGGGAGGCGAGGAGGGCCCGGAGTCTACCAAGAGCCCGTAACGTTGAGCCCGTTGCTCAACGAGAACGTATACCGCGTATACGCGAACCCGACGCGCGCCTTGCCGTCGTCCCCGTTCGCGCCCGAGTCATAGACGGAGTAAAAGCGTTCCCTAATCAGAAAGCGTTCGCGTCAGCGGGAACGCGGTCAAGAAGGAAGGAAGGAAGGAAAGAAGAACGCACAAGAAACTCTGCCCAAGCACAAAATCCAACCCCGTCCCACTCTCCTGCCCCAAATCCGCAACAATCAAATAATACGCCTCCCCTTTTCCTCCGACATCCACATTCAATGTCCTTGGCAATATCTGCGCGTCCGGCGTCACCACATACGTCTCCCCACCGGCGCCAATTCGGACTTGCAATGGTTTGAGATTGCGGTACTGTCGGGCGGTAAGACGGAGGAGTCCGACGGTGGTGTCGAATGTCGCGCCTGTGGCTTTGATGTAGCGCGTATAGGCGTCGGTGGCGAGGAGGAGTAACGATGTGCCTGTATCGACGATACCCGCCGTCTTGCCCAGCAGAGGTTTGTGCGAGGAACCGTATTTGAACGACGCGTCGACGCCGAAGAAGAGCGAGGATGGGAATGTAGACGTTACGGGAACGTAGGATACGGGCCCGACGAACTGGCTATGATCCACCGCGCCGAAACTTACACTCCCGCTCCCTCTTGGCCCGTTCCGCACGTGCTCGTTCAAGGGCGTAAACGCCACCCCGACAACACGTTCTTTAATCTTGCGCTGGGCGAATAGGGTATCGATGACGGTGGGTACGAGCTCGGCGTTGGTGACGGTTTCGTTGGTGAGGATCGTGGGACCGAGACCGAGGATGCCGTCGAAGCCTTCGAAGCCGGAGGAGACGGTTGCGGAGCCGAGGGATTGGTTGTGTGCGGTCAAGGGGGAAGGGGAGGAGGAGAGGGAGATGGTGTCGAAGAGGGCGTCGCCGGCGAAGAAGCCGCTGCCGTAGGACACGCCCTAAGTGAAGATGAAAGACGTGTTAGGACGGTGCGATGGTGTGCACAAGTCGGAGAAGATCTTCGCGGGCACGCGAAGACAGACAGACAGACGCCGCGCACACACGACACCACGTAGCGCGTTTCAGTTCGCGCAACAACGCGGCGCGCGCATCGGGTCTACTGCTCGGCGCAAGCTCAAGTGGCACATCGCGCATCGCCTCTACTGCTCAGATAACGGGCGGCGCGGGCGGGATGGAACAAGAAAACGTGGTACGCACGACGACTTCTGTAGTGTTGCGCGTCGAGTTGGAGTAGACGAACGGTTTCTGTGGGTCTGCGCCGACCCAAGTATTCGACGAGCCCGTATCGACGATGAGCGAGTCTACATTCAACGCGTCAACCATACACCACCAAGCCCGTCAAACCGTAGGACTTACAAGTCGTAGCGGGCTCGCCGACGCCGACGTCGACCGTATACGTGAAGCCCGTATTCTGCGCCTGCACACTGGGCGGCTTCCTCGCGCGCTCATTGGACGGGTGGACGGGGTGCAAGAGCGCCTTGACGCGTGCGCGGTCAGCGTGAGCAAGGTTTTTGAGTTTGGAGCGGTCGACGCGTTTCGTGACGGGCAGCGAGACGGAGGCAACGAGCGTGGTACAGAACGAGAGCGCGAGAACGACGGGCACGAGGAGACGCGCCATGGAGGAGGGAACACGGAAACAGGCGTGGGGTGGAGTCGAACCTCCTGTTTTATAGGCTGTGGCGGACGATCGAACCAGAAGCTTCAACCACCTGTCAGCCAGGATCGGACATTGAGCGTGTCAAGCGCGCGTCTGACGCGTGACTTCCTTTGGCGCGTCGTCGTACATGGCGACGGCGAGCGTGCAAGAGTCACATTTGGGTGCATGATGGTCAGAGGCAAAGTCGCAGCGCCCGACGGGATTCACCGCAACTTGTCTTTAAACCACAACGTCGTCTGCAGCTGCGTCTGTTCCCTCTTGCGCGTATACCGCTGGTATTTGGGCGCTTACAACATCTTGCGGCTTCTCTCCATAAGCATCTTTGCACGATGTCGTGCATGCCGACCCTGGCCGTCTACTCTTCGCAGCGTGCTTGAGACGCTCCAGTCGCATGTTTACGCTGTCATGGCTCGTGCTCTACTCGATGTTAGCATGCGCAGGGTGCGACGCCAGGACTACAGACTACCTCGCGCTGTCTGTAGACATGATCAAACACTGGCAGCGTCACCTGCTTTAGCTGCCGTCTCTTCTTCAGTCTTTCCAACGCCGACCGGCATCCGACTTTGCATTGAACTCATGCCGCGGAGATCTTGCATTGTCCTCCTCGTCTACTCTACTACTCCCACTGCATCGGCCTGATGATTATTCTTGGAACGTCCAATTTACCGGACTGTGGAAACAAAGCCAACAAATTACTCCCAGACCCCTCTCGCCTCGCAAAGGCCGCATGTCTTGTGCCGACAAAAGCTAGCGCAGCCAGATTTGTTATCGCGTGACGCTGCCTTCTGCCTCCTGCCGCCCACTCGACGCGTCTGTACTGCTTACTGTCCATTCACTCATGTCTACGCATCTCGTTGCCTCTCTGCATGCTCATAGACGGCAATACTACTTGCTACTAGTAGGTCCATAACTCGTTCTAGGACCCTCCGACTCAGACTCAGACTCAGACTCGGATCGAATCTTAATGTTTCCGCTCCCGTAGCTTCTCGAGCATTGTCAACAGAAAACAGTGCCTGAGCGGAAGAACGGGAACACGACATCCAATTGCTCCCACGCTCCCCTTCTCCCCCAAGTGGGTATAAATATTGTGCACGTGGATGGGCCGTCTTGAGAGTGCAGAGCAAGTCATGCTTTCGACTTCGTTCCTCTCGCTCGTGCTTTTCGCAGCTCTCGGCCTGGGCGTGGCGGGCCTGAGCATCCACGAGCTCGCCAACTCCACCGAGACGTCGAGTATTCGCGCACCGATCCGGAAGCTCGTGCGACACGAGAAACTCAAAGACCTGGTCGTGCACGACCAAGCGCACGCTAAAGCTCTCGTTCATCGTGGGACGGGTGGCAAAAGTCTGAGCGAGGATGCGCAAGTCGCAGGAGCCGCGATCGCCAACCTCGTGACGACGTACATTGCCTCGATGAACGTCGGTTCGCCCGCTACTACCTGTGAGTCCACAGAACTGTACTATATTCCTGCTACGTTATAGCTCACGGACTCTGTCAGACGATGTTATCGTTGATACGGGCTCGTCGAACACTTGGGTCGGGTCGGGAACCCCTTTCAGGTTCACTCGTACCACGCGAAACTTGAGCGAGAGTATGGTAAGGCCCACACGTGAGGATAATGAACAGTATTAACAGTCTCTGTCCTGTACAGTTTGTGCAGTACGGATCGGGCTTCGTCGTGGGCTTCGAAGTCATCGATCAAGTCAGCTTCGGAGGACCTTTGACGATCCCCAATCAGGAGATTGGCGTCGCCACAGCCTCTCAGGGATTCGCGGGAGTGGACGGTATGGCTTTACTTAAAGCTCGCCAGTTGCCCTTAATGGGACATAGGCATTGTTGGTCTCGGGCCGACCGACCTGACGGAGGGAACGGTGCAGGGTCAAGATACGATTCCGACCGTCACGGACAACCTCTTCGCTCTCGGTAAGTCCGAACAGGTGTAAAATCCGGTTCTGCTGCTAGTACTGATTAGTATGGAACCAGGCATCATTCCGGCTCCCGTCATCAGCGTCTCCTTCGCTCCTACAAACCTAACCTTCGACGTGAACGGCGAACTCGTCTTCGGCGGTGTCGACACCTCCAAATTCATCGGAACACTCAGCGTCTTCCGAATCACTTCCAGTTCCCCCGCCAACGCGTTCTTTGGCATCGACGCGAGCTTCTCTTTCGGAGGGACGACGATCCTTCCATTGTCGCCAGGGATCGTCGATACCGGCACGACGCTCATCCTCCTCGCCACTCAAGCATTTTCCGCTTACACCAAAAGATCCGGTGCAGTCCCAGACGGCGCGACAGGTCTCCTCCGCCTCACGCCTGCGCAGTTCGCGGCGCTTCCGTCGCTCAATGTTATCGTCGGCGGCGTCACCTTCACTCTTACGCCCGACGCACAGAGGTGGCCGCAGCAACTCAATACTGCTATAGGCGGAAGTACGAGCTTCGTGTATCTCATTGTGAATACCCTCGGCTCGCCTGAAGGACAGGGGCTTGATTTTATCTTGGGGCAGTTCTTCCTCGGTACGTCACACTTCTTAGCTACTCAAAACGGTGTGACTCGGACTGACCAGAGTTGCAGAGCGCTTCTACTCCGTATTTGATAGTACGGGTTTCGTTGGACTCGCGCCGACTGTGTTTACCAACGCTACTGTCAACAACTAAGCGCTCCTCCAGGGTGTACGAGTCGGTAATGTAGGTCGTTGTGAGGTAGTGGACTTGAGCGTGTACGCCACGCATCCTAATGGTCTTGCAATTGCGCGATCTTACGTATTTCGAAATATCAGGAGGTCTGATAGTCAGAGGGAAGCCGATAGCGCCGAACGGCATTCGCCGTAACTCTTCTTCGTACCACGACCAGGCTGTTTCTTCCGTCATCCAGAAGAGTCTTCACTCGCTCCGATGGCTCTTATCAGCGCCTAGCCGTGCGCGCCGTGCGTGGGAATTGATGCAAACCGACTGAACACGCATGTCTGGCGTCCTTCGACATCTACCCGAAAGGGCAACAATTGGGCTATAAGCCTGGTCAGCTGCAGGTATCTATTGAACAGTTGTCGTTCCACCCAGTCACCCAATCCATCGACATTTGTATAGCTGCCGGTGCTTCTTCAGTCTCCCCAACGCCGAGCTAGGCCGCAATCTCTAGAGTTCACCCAATGTCTAACTATCTCTGCCGGACGAGAAGATGGCATGTTCCTGACTGCATCAGTCACTATACACAGTATCAACTGTGCGAGGGCGTATCATCGTGTCGGGCGAAGGTTTAGCTCGGCTGCGATATCTTCCCGCCACGCAATGGCCGCGATCCTCATGCTCGCAACTGGTTGCGTTGTTCTGACGCGGGCGCAAACGCACGTTGTCTTGGCACGTCGACGTGGAAGGTGCCTTCTGATCCCTTAACGCCCACTCTGGTTGTGCATCTGCGCGTTCCATTCCCCTGTTCGTTACTAGAGACGCTCTTCGTCCATTCTAGGCAACTTCTTTTCGAATCCGCGATCCCACACCCACGCCTCTTATGCATCGCGACAGGACTACGCATCTGCCTACCCGCATAGATGGGAGATTGCTTCTCAACGATATAAAGGTTGGACCAGCGATCCTCAGGGACGCCATACCAGTTTACTCATGGTGTCCCTACGTGCGCTCGCCCTCTCCCTCGCGCTCCTGGTCTCCTCCGCAGTGAGCTTGAGCATCCACGAGCTCGCCACCTCGAATCAGACGTCCGGCGTTCGCGCGCCAATTCGGAAGCACGTCCAGCACGAGAAACTCAAGGATCTGGCGGTGCACGACCAAGCGCGCGCCAAGGCTCTCGTGGCTCGCGCGACCAGCACTAGTAACAAGTTCAACGCGAACTCTCAGGTTGTGGCAGTCGCGATCGCCAACCTCGTCACATCTTACATCGTGGCCATGAATGTCGGTTCACCTGCTACCACATGCGAGTCCCGACTATATACGCCGTACGATGTTTCGGGCTCACACCAGACTGCCTACAGACGATGTGATTGTCGACACTGGTTCAGCAATCACTTGGGTTGGCTCGGGCCTTCCGTTCAAATCCACCATCACTACAGGAAACTTGAATAAGAGCATCGTAAGCCTAGGATTACGTCGAAGGAGACATTCTTCTAACAGATGTGGTCTTCAGGCAGTACAATACGGGTCAGGATTCATGCAGGGCTTCGCAGTCTTTGACCAAGTCAGCTTTGGAGGACCCTTGACTATCGTCACTCAGGAGATCGGCGTCGCTACCAGCTCCGCAGGTTTTGCTGGAGTTGATGGTATGTCTCCTTTCCACCGTCTTACTCCGCCAGTAAGCTGACGAGCACACACAGGCGTCGTTGGGCTTGGACCTCTTACGCTGACGCTGGGAACCGTCCCGGGACAGATAACCATTCCGACTGTTTCGGACAACTTGTTTCAATCAGGCACGTCTGAGGCTGTAGCCTTTCGCTTTGTAGTTGCGTGTTGACGATTGTATCAAGGGATTATTCCCGCTCGTGTCGTCAGCATGTCCTTTGCGCCTACCAATGCGTCCGCCATCAATGGCGAGCTCGTTTGGGGCGGTATTGATACCAGCAAGTTCATAGGCACTCTCACCGTCTTCCCGGCTTCGTTAGCATTCCCAGCGAGCTCATTCTTCAGCTTTGACGCGAGCTTCGTCCAAGGAGCGCAGACGATCCTCGGCACATCTGGGGGCATCGTCGATTCCGGCACGACGCTCATCCTTCTCGCCACTCAAGCTTTCTCCGCTTATCAGTCCAGAACTGGTGCCGTGCTCGACGCCACGACGGGTCTCCTCCGCGTCACCCCCGCGCAATTCGCGGTGCTCCCGACACTCAACGTCGTCGTCCGCGGCGTCACTTTCCCTCTCACTCCCGACGCACAGAGATGGCCGCGCCAGTTGAACACGGCCATTGGCGGGAGCCCGAGCTTCGTGTACCTCATCGTGAACAACCTCGGTACGCCCGTAGGATCGGGACTTGACTTCATCTTGGGACAGTTCTTCCTCGGTACGTCTGCAGTCGACTTCTAGACTGGTTATGAGAACTGAACGAAACCGCAGAGCGCTTCTACTCGGTCTTTGATAGCACCGGTGTCGTTGGTCTCGCACCGACAGTATTTACCAATGCTGTTGTTAACAACTGAACCAACGTGGACTATTGAAAGAGATGCAGAGTACTAGGATCCCTTATACCGATCTGTATGCCGGTCGTTGCAAGCAGCATCCACTTGCAGTTTGCACACCGAACGGTTTTGCACTCGTAGTGGGACTCATCACGTGAAACCACTGATTCTCACTTTGAAGTAATAGAGCGTTCATTACTCATAGACCAGTATCTCGACGTTCTGCTCCTATTCAATGAACTGAACAGTGAACGCGTGGCAAGCAGATCCTGGTTGGGCAGAAGTGCGCTTAGTTGTTGACCACTGCGCCTGTAAACGCGGTCTGTGCTAGTCCAACGAACCCGGAGCTGTCGAAGGCGGAGTAGAAACGCTCTGCCGAGATGGTCAAACTCTCTGCCTCGGTCAAAAAGTGGACGTACCAAGGAAGAACTGCCCCAAGATGAAGTCAAGCCCGGAACCCGAGCCGAGGTTCCCCACGATGAGATACACAAGGTCAGGGCTCCCGCCAATCGCCGTGTTGAGCTGCTGCGGCCACCTCTGGGCGTCGGGGATTAGAGGGAAGGTCACTCCCCCGATTACCACATCGAGGGTCGGCAGCGCAGCAAACTGAGTGGGAGTAACGCTCAAGAGACCCGTAGTCGGGTCGGGTACAGCACCAGCACCAGCGACGTAGGCGGAGAACGCGCTTTGGGTGAGGAGTATGAGCGTCGTTCCTGTATCGACGATTCCAGCCGAGGATAGGATCGTGTTGGGTCCCTGAACGAAAGTCGCATCGACACCGAAGAACAGACTAGCCGGGAATGTCGTTGTGACTGGGAAAACGCTGAGATTGCCGATGAATGCGCTGTCATCGATCCCGCCGAATACGAGCTCGCCGTTGATGTCAAACGTGGCGTTAGTAGGTGCGAAGGATACGCTGACGACGCTAGCGGGGATAATACCTAGTTTGCATAATCGTCAGGTACAGTAAAATCGGGACGCTTATTTGTCAATGTACTCACCGAGTGAGGCGAGATTGTCTGTGACGGTCGGCACGGTGCTTTGCCCTTGAACGGTGTTCGTCGTGAGGGCAATTGGTCCGATCCCGAGAATGCCTATATACAATTGTTGAGCGCGGTAAGCTGGAGTTCACAGTTGAACGAGCATACCATCTAGTGGATTAAAGCCTGAAGCATCAGTGGCGATACCGATGGACTGGTTAGGGATAGTCAGCGGTCCTCCGAATGTGAGCAGGTCAAGGACTTCAAAGCCGCTGAAGAAGCCAGAGCCATACGAGACTGCCTGCAAATAGAAAGGCGTCCATAAGAACGTTTTCGTCTGCACCCGGTACGCACCACTCCCGCGTTCAAGTTCTGGGTTGTACTAGTCGATGTGAACGGCGTGTTAGCACCGACCCAGGTGTTCGACGACCCAGAGTCGACGATAACGTTGTCTAAACACATCCAATATGTAAGTAGCCGGCAAATATCGAGAGGTTTACACGTACACGTAGTGGGAGGCGAGCCAATATCAATAGCCGCAATGTACGTCGTGACCAAGTTCGCGATCTCAACGCCGATGACTTGCGAGTCGCCGCTGAACTTCGCGGCGCCGGAACGTGCACGATGGATCAGTGCCTTTGCGTGAGCCACGTCGTGCGCCGCGAGATGTTTGAGCTTGTCGTGCTGAACGAGCTTCTTGATCGGTGCGCGAACTTGAGACGCTTCGTGCGCTGGCAACTTGACGAGGTCGTGCAGGTTGAGCGCAGTCGCGAGACAGAGCTGGAGAGCGAGAAATGAAAGCGAGATGAGAGACACCATAGTGACGTGAGAGTGGACCTCTAGCGATTCCCAACCGCTAGGTCGACCTTTATATAGAGAAAGCGGACTCTCAGCCATTCCGATGCGCTGCTCCTCTGAACAGCAGTCGAGATCGCCGGAAATCGAAGACAGATACCATGGGCATGGCCTCTGATGCACCACTGTCATGTCCAGGCGGAAACGATGGCGCAATATCATGTCCTCAGTGCTTAGCCGTCAGGCGCAGACAGTAAGCACGCAATCGCGGCTGCACAACTAGTACTTGCTAGGCTCGTACGGGTACAGAGAATTCAAATGAGGAACGCTGGCGGCCTTTGCGAGGGTGAGGGTCGACGAGGAGATCAAGCAGCCACTGCGAACTCACGTGCTGGCCAGACGAACGGATTTTGGACAGGATCGCCGTGCCCGCCTTGACATTGCGAATGCATGGCGCCCATTCCGCGCTAACTAAGGCGTACGATCTGTGTAGTGACAGCTGAATCTGTGTAGTCGCGGGTAGTCTTCAGAGCCGCGCGCGCGTCGGTCACGGTGCGGTGGTGCTCGTTCCGAAAAAAGGGCAGAAAGGGCAACACTTTTATCTGGAGCACGAGTTTCCAGACCACGTGCCGGAATGCTGACGCGCCGCAGATCTCGAGCATCCTTAGACGACAGCGCCACACATGGCAGCGAGACGATACTGCAGTCTAGAAGAGAACATTGCGTGCTGTCAAGTGCGCGCCGGGCATCGGCGGTTGTCCAGAGTCATAGCGAGACAGCGGCATGTGCGTCAGCGTCAACATACCTGTACTCATCTGATGATGGTCAGAGGCAAGGGTTTCAAACGTTCAAGCGCCGGACGGGTTTTAGCGGTACCGAAATCAACTTCGAACCTGACAGCACACAAGTGAACGAACGCAGCCTAATTCATGAGTAGATATAAGCCCATCGCCGTGCACTGCGTTCCCAATACAGTATTACTTCATATAGTGAAATCCCAGACTCCAAACCTTTCCGTCAACAACCTGCTCGCTCAGACAGCCTACACCGAGATCCCATCCCAGTTACGATTTCGACGAACCTCGACTTGTGTTGCGAGACTGGAGAGCGCACGTTCAACGTCGCGGTCGTCGGTCATACCGCGGATCCCGATGTTGACGAGGACCAACCGGTTCAATGCATGGGAAAACGTGGCCCTAAGTCCGGCGCAGGCACCGCGAATCAGAGTCTCGAGTTGATCCTGTTCATAGTCATAATCCTCCGCCTGGGAGCCGAATGAGAAGAGCGCGACTTTAGGAACGGCAAGCTTGTCCGTGCCGATGACAAGGCACTCCAGCGTTGGGAGGTCCCACTCCACTGACGCGATAGACGAATGGGAAACCGCACCCGCGTGGGGTAGAACGTACACGAACGTCCGCACGGCGGGGAGACGTGGCACGCGGGACATGATGTCCTGCCAATACACGGCGTTGAAGGCGAACGTGACGACCGCATCGAGGCAGTCCCGCACGAGCTCGAAGTCGACGTCAGATACAACGCTCCGTAGACCGCGCGTATAGAGGGACGAGCGGAAGAGTAGGTGCTCGCGTTCATTTGCCAATGGGAGGAGCGCAGAGTGTCGTGCCCCTACAAAGTGTAGTTCCTCGATGGGGCCCATACCCAGGAGCAGAGCAGGAACTGCGGCGAAAGTCGGGATATGACTCGGGCGAAATAGGCTTCCATTGGCGATAGGATCTGCTCCGCCGTAGTCGACGGCCTTGAGAGCGTCGACGGTGACACGCGGACAAGTCTTGAGCGCAGGCAAACTGGCGAGAATCATGTCCACCGTTCCGATGAGCCGAACATCTTCCAGATGGGGAAGGATTGAAGCGATCGAAGTGGACAATGCTGGGTATGGCCTCAAAAAGCTGGAGTCGACGTATAAGCGACGCAGATCGGGACACGACCGTATCATCTGCTCAAGGTCTCCGAATCTACACGGAGACGACGTCAGCCATCCTTGTGAAGAAGCGGAGGGGTAGGAGGCAATAGCAGTTCGTTGCACTCACGCGTTGACTAGACCTAGCGACGGGAAGACGGCCAGCTCTTTCAGACGCGGAGCACGCAGGATCATGCCCCACGGCGACGGTCGCGACACTGAAGGTGGCGCTGGTGACATAAAGATCCGTAGGCTCTCCAGCAAAGGGAACTCGCAGCCTAAAGCATAGAGAACGTCGTTTTGTATGTCGTCCAAATCAAGGGCTCGGATGCGCGCCGCGTGTCCGCCGATGCACATGTCCAACATCTGTCTGGCATAATTGGAATACGCACCACCGTGTCTGGCTGGCCTGTACGACACAGAAAGCGGCGCGGCCTTGCTGCGGCTGAGCGTCGCATTGAATAGCGAGCCATGTATTCGGGAATCGATGTTGATTATGGTCCAAAGGTGAGGGGTGTCGAGTGCGACTGTGCGCCAGTGGAAACACACGTGGGAAGCTTTGATTCGCCCAAACAGCGAGAGATGCCCAAAAACGTAGGATAGCAGCTCCGCGGGAAGGAGGTTGACCTTCAGTCTCGCGTTCGAGATGCGGACGGCGCGAGCGACTGCGCTGCCCGCGATGTTGAGCACGCACGATGCTATATCCCCAGTCGACCTGCGCGCAACTGGCGTTAGATCTCATTAACTCAAGACGCCTTGCGCACTGACACGTTGGATGTTCTTGCTGCAATGAGAGAGCAAGCGGCGTCGAAGATGTGCGATTCCAGAGCTGCCGCCAGATCTGGCGACACAACATGATACGAGCTCGGGTCGTGTGAAGAAGGGCGCTCCGGGTTTGTGGCCATGTTGGACTGGAAGTTGGCCATTGGGGGTGAAGGCAAGGGCTCAACCGGGAAGTTGCGGATTCAAGCCACCATCATTAACCTATTAGACTATCCTTGGCATAGTGGCATACAACGCTCTTGGCAAGTACCGCTCTAGGCCTCGTTACATAAGGCATTACTAGCAATTACTGTACAGCATCGTAGTACACAGAGACGTGCACGTGAACAAGTACGACTTGAGGGCGCCACCACGCGAGCAGCCTACACTGATAGTCCGTCCCAGCGCAAATCTCGGCGAACCTCTACGTGGGCTGCAAATCTTGAAAGAGCACGTTCAACGGCACGATCATCGTCGATATCGCGAATTCCGATGTTCACGAGGATCAGGTTGTTGAGGGCACGAGAAGCCGCTGATGTGGCGTAGCCGATGCAAGCTTCGAGTTCGACCTGATCGTAGTTGTAATTGGGGGTGTACTGCGTGTAGGAATCGAACGCGGGAGCCGTTGGATCGGGAGTGCCGACGCAGAGACACTCTAGCGATGGTAGAACCCATCGTAGAACAGGTGAGCTCGAGAGCAGGATCTCGTTTGGAATCACCCAGACGAGTGTTCGTACGGAGGGGAGGCAAGGAAGGTGGCCTATAATAGCAGAACCCCAGTGCACAGCGTTGAAAGCGAGATACGTAACGGCGTCGAGCTGGTCGCGTATGAGGCCGAAGTCGACATCCGAAACGAAGCTAAGCAAACCACGCGTGCGGGTCCCGGATCGGAATCGCAACCTCTCGCTGTTGTAGTCGCCTGAGGGGAGTTCTCCGGCCATAAACTGGAGTTCCTCAATAGGACCCATCCCAGAAAGCAGAGCGGGCACAATGCCGAATGCCGGGAATGGGAGCGCGTACTGACCATAGCTGTAGGAAGAGTGCTCGAGAGCGTCGACGCTGACCTGGGAACATCCATAAAGCACAGGGAGATGTTTATCGATGTCGCTTGCGCGCCCCACAAGTCTGACCTCCTCCAGACAGGGGAGAAGTTGCATGAGAGACGTGGGAATAGTGAGGCGCACGTGCAACGAACTCGCGTCGATGTATAGACGGCGCAGTTGTGGACACGTGCTGACCATCTGCTCAATGTCTCCGAACCTACGAAGGCGTCGTTAGGCGTAACGGATAATTGACCGCAGATTGCACGTACGATTCGAGTAGGTCTGGAGACAGACGAACAACGAGCTCTTTTAGAAGCGGAGAACGCAGTAACATGTGTGGTGCCGCATACCAGTTGGTGTCCATACTGAGAATCCGCAACCTCTCAAGCACGGGAAGCTGATGTCCCAGGACCTTCAGCGTATCACACCCGATGTCGTCCAGACTCAGAACTCGAATGCGCGCCGCGTGTGCGCCAACACAGTGGTCCAACAGCAGCTCCAACGCGTTGTCGCCATAGGCACAGCCCTGAGGAGGGGAGAACGAAACAGATATCGGCACGGCTTGGCTGCGAGAGAGCATAGCATCCACAAGGGCAGGTTTAGATACGATGATGTCCGTCCAGAGCTGAGGAGCGTCGAGTGCAACTTCGCGCCAGCGAGAACACACAAGCGAGGCTTTGATGCGCGACGACAGAGAGAGAAACTGGAAGACGAAAGACAAAAGCTCAGGAGGAAGTGTGTTGATCTTCGCTCTCGCGTTGGAGGCGCGAGCAGCGCGGGCGACTGCACAAGCTGCGATGTTGATTACGTGCGATGCGATATCCTGAGGCGATCTGCAATGGGACTATTAGACCCAGCCGTAAAGAGGCTATGTGGTGTACTGACACATCGGATGCCCGTGTTTCGAGGAGAGAAGAGGCCGTCCCGAAGATATGCGACTCCAGTGCAGCAGCAAGATCCGGGGACACGACGGCATTGAACGTAACAGGGACATCGTTGGGCATACGAGTCTCGGCGCCACCGAGCGGCATGCGCTGGTCGAAGACGCGTATTGGCCGGAAGGCGGACATGGATGGTAAGAACCAAGGGCGCACGCGGGAAAGTCCGAGCCGAACCATCTGTTTTAAATTCCGAAGTGTTCAGACACAAGCTGCTGGGTTTAAAAATCTCCGTGTATTGAAAGACCATAATTTCCGAGAATATTTATTACATAAGCCAACGACCGCAAGCTCTGACCTGTTCAGCGTCGGGCGCCAGTCGGATACGGATTCTTCTCATGTGTTCAGAGGTGCCGACTGTCAGGAATTTTAGACGTGGACCGAAAGGTGCGATGCTTGGGAGCCTGTGTGGTTCCCACGTGATGAACGCCGGGAGCACTGGCAGGCGCATTTCCCGCAAATCGGTCCCGCGCGCCACCGCCTTGCTTCTCGCCAAACATCCATATCGAGAACTAGGATCGACGTCCACTCCTGCCACGTGCGCGCCAAATGGTAGAAGAAGAGCTGCGTCGCAGGGCCTAAAATATCCCTTAAATGGCTTCTAACCTGGTTCCACTGGGTTCCTCGCTGTACCCAAAAGTTTCAAACTCTCAGTCCGGACCCGTACGGACCATTCTCCCGGCATGTGTCACTGGAGCTGCTGAAGCCACAGCAACCAATAGCGTCCGCCCTGCCCGGGAAAAGAGAAGCGGCGGACCGGCGATGCTTGTCTTTCCTCCTCGCAAGTCATCATAGCCGCGTCGCGGCCTGTGTGACTCTGTGAGTATTAAACTCCCCCATGCGTTTCGCGCGCGCAGGCGTGTGCCTGATGGAGTCGCCCACTTCAACCCCCTTTTCCAAGCCACTTCCTACTGGCGTCTCCGTCGGCATCGCTCTGGGCGGTGTCGCACTCGTCATCACCGTCGCGCTAGGCGCACTACTTTGTTACAGTCGGCAGCGGCGGCGACACCATGCTCCACTCGTGAACCGCCCTGTCGACCTCGAGATGAACGTCCTCGGCCGTCGAAATATTGCTCCACCACCGCGAACCCTCGACCTGGAGCCATTTCCACTCCCTAAACCGAGTAGACCTCAAGGCCGGACGTTACGGTCAGAGAAGCTGGCAGTTCTCAGAGAACTGCAAGCGCCGGCATCGTCAAAAGCGTCGACCAGCGTCCGTTGAACGCCGCAAATCACAGAGGCATACGACTGCACAAGTACGTACTGCCGGTGCTTCTGCTTTGCACCTCGCTAAGCCTTCAACGCAAAGGTCGATCATTGCTCGTCGCCAGCCCACAGCAGCTTTCCACGCAGTGCGGCGCGAGGCCGACACAGCCGAAGCAGACCAAAACATTAGGTTTCTCCCGGGAGGGAGTAACATTCGCACGTTTGTGAGCGGCGTCGTGAGGTCAGTGTTGCGCCTCTATTAGTCCGTGAACAATCGATGAACTCTAGTTCAGGCTCTGCCGCGATACGTTTCGGGGCGCCATCAACGCGGCACCTACGCCCAGTCAACGTCGCCGCCGAGAGGCTGCATGAGCGCAACTCAGTTTGCAACAACGGTTGGTGTGTGTGTAGGCACACGCAACGCGTGCGTTCTTTGCCCATCGCCGCACGTCGTACATTACTAGCAGGGGACGCTGTGGTTGTCGGGATGTTCGTCCTCGTCTCCAACGCTGGCAGAAGCCCCGTAGCTACCGTTGAGGGCTAGGGATGGTACTACCCAGACGTGTTACCTGTTACAAGGACGCGTAAGATAGCTTTCACAGAGTAGACATGTACTAGCTCGGCCAAGGCAGTAAGCCATGGACAGAAGGCATCTCCTGAACGCGACCAGTACGAGGTTTCCCCTAACACGAGAGCGATGGATCAAGGGAGTGTAGAGGAGCCAGATGCTAGCGAGGATAACGAGTCCCGCCTAGCACCACGTTCCGCAGAAGTTGTGCGGCAAAGCCGACTGCGAAGTGGAGAAGCGTGAGTGAAGACAAAGTCCAGTTACTCGACGGAGAGGAGGAAGCACCACATCGAAACTTCCGACTTGTGCACGCAACACGCTCTCGCAAGCCGAACGACTGGGCTCAGTGCGTCAACAGGCTGCAGATGCCAGGGGACTGGAGAAACGACGGCCGCTATCAAGGTCTTCGCTCCCGCACTGTGCGGGTCGATGATCCCAAGGCGCGATTGATTGTTGACATATCAGGATGATGTGGAGAACGCCCTAGCAGCGCTTCACAAGCGCTCGCACCAGATTCGCCAGACTTTTAGACGCACGCCCATACTGACAAAGGCATGAGAGATAGGTTTGCTATAGAGTAGCACTGACGCACCTTTCTCGACGCAGGGTTCAGCAAGCGAAGGACACGAAGAGGCACGATCCCACATTACTTTCATCATCGAGCGAGTGATAAGTTATATAATAAACCCGCGTGAAGGCGCCGAAGCGACGGTGAAAAAGGAGGGGAAAGCTAACCAACACGGAGTGTTTCCTGCGATGTGGTGAGGTATGAATCTTGGTCGTGGTGCGCGCGGGGAGGTACTATGCGGGGTGGGTTTGGGTTGTCGACGGACGAAAGGGCTTGACTGATGGGGCGTCAGCGGGCGGGTGGAAGATTACAGCGGCGTGGGAAAGTACAACAATCCATGAGCGTGATGAGTAGGTTGCAGGTGAGATGATGCTAGGCTAGAACGATCGGAGGAAGCTCTTCTGCTTGTCCTTGTCATTGTCGTCTCGCACGAAGAATGACGGGGAGGGCGACATGACCGCGGTGGTCCCTGCGCTGACCGCGCTGCGCTGGTAGCTCACGAGCTCGGGGTGCTCTGCGCGGAAGGCGGCGGACGGAGCCTTGTGTCGCTGCACAGTCTTCTTCCGTGTGACGCGAGCGATCAAGAACCCGAGCCCTGCGAGGGCCAGTGCACCGGCGATAGCAGGAACAACGATGACGGCGATAGGTGGCCCCTTCTTGCCGCTGCTGCTGTGGCTACTCGTGGGGTTCGACTTTACGTAGTTGACGTCCGTTCTGCAGAGCAAAGATATTAAGGCACACAAGAGGCGATGAGGAGGGGGTGCCACATACGTTACGTTCGCGACGATAAACGACATGTCGCCGACGAAGGCCGGCTCGGTGACCACGAGCGTGAGGTTGTGCACCATAAGCTGGTTGAGTCCCGCGAAACTGGCGAGTAGTGCGCATTCGCCTCCCGGACCGGCAGCCAAACTCTCATCGACATGGATCGCCTCCTGGTACTGTCCGTCGACAACGAACATCGCAGGCGCGCCGCTTGTGTTCCGTACACCATACAGCTGGATCCCAAGGCCTAAAGATGGGCCCACTGTCAACGTCGCCGAGATCGACAAATGAAGTAACAGACCAGTGAATATCAAGCTAGCCGTGGTCGCGCTGTGCAATACCAGCCCTGTATCGTCCCCGCACGCCGGGACGGGGGTGCGGAGGCCCGCTCCATGGTCGAAGACCCAGTCGAGAGTCGTGTTCGCCGCGCGCACCCTCGCCAGCGCGAGCAGCACGAGCGCGAGCACGGGCGGCAGGCGAGGGATCATGAAGGGGGAGGGGGGGAGAACGAACGGGCGTGCGGTGATCGCCGGGCTCAGTCATCAAATCCTGTACTCGGCATTGATTTCCCGCGCAGCGTGGAGCGCGTGGTCATTGCGATGCGCGAGGCACGCGGCATATCGGACGCGTCGGCGACGGGGGGACGCGTTGTGGGAAAGGATATCTTCGTTGTACGTATTGCTACGTACTTGGACTTCTCAAGCCGAAAGCATCCGCACCCTTGACTTGGACTCACAGAAGACTCACAGAAGAGGATCTTATTTGTTCCGACATCTGCCATCTCATTTCACCAATCCTGTCCACATTGACGCAATCACGACTTGCGGGATCCTCGTCACCTTCTTGCACCTGTGGTTTCCCAGGGAGAAGTAGTACTGGAGAAGGTGCCGGAGAGTGGGAGCCGCTGTTGGCAAGTGGCCCCAGAGGTCGAAGGTAACAGGTAAAGAGAACAACGGCACTCTGCACTGTGCGTCTGAACCGCCCCAGTCGGGACAGAAATAGGACCAGCGACATCGACGAACTGAACGAGAAGGCTCCGCGAGCCAAGATGCGAAATAAATGACGGCGTCACAGCTCTTGTATTCGCCATTTTACCCACAGATAGACCAGCGAAAGCAGCAAGATACACAGCGCGAAGATAGTCGGTCCCAAACCCCAGCGCCTACCCCGAGCTGTTAGTCCCGGCCGGCGTGACTTCAGCGTTCGCAGGCGAGCACGCCGCCATGGTGCGCTCGCAATACGTCTGCGGCGCGAGCATAGCTGGTTGCTCATCCTGTCCCCACCCGTCGCCCAAGACGAGACGCATCGCGGTCTTGCCTTTGATAGCGATGAGCGAGGGGGCTAGCGCCGCGTCCGCCAAGCAGAAGAGGACTTCGGAGGTCCAGAGGACGCGCGATTGGCGCCAGTAGTGCCATTGCTCCGTGTCGGTCGGGAGCGCGAACGAGCGCGACGGCGAGGGAGGAAACAGCTGCGCGATGAACCTGGACGCTGGGTCAGCGTGTGTCATAGCTGGAACGTGGCTGCGTACGTACCGTCGCGCATTCTCGTCCGTGAGCGGGACGGGGTCGAGGCCCTCGCCGTACGGGCGCATACTGACGCTGCGCGTCCACGCGCGCACCATGTGACACGATCCGCTCACGCCGTTCACCTGCATCGCGACGCCGTCGTTCGGGATATGCGGTTCTGGCGCAGCGAACCAGCTCGCGAAGTGGCCCTGGAACTCGTTGAACTGGAACGGACGTCCCGCCGCGCGCATGTCCGGATATCGCGCCCGCAGCGCCGCAGCTTGGTCTGCTGTAAGACCCAAGCAGAATCGCGTCGAGTAGCGGAAGCCGCCAGCCGTGCTTCCTTGCGAGTCGATGAGTGATATAGAGAAGCTGCAACGCGTGCTGGGTCAGCAGACAGGCGCCATGGACGGTGAAGACGTACTAGACGGGCAGGTTGGTAGCGCGTATGACGACCGGTAACCATTTGTCCTTGCTCGTCCCTGCCATGCTGCCAATCCCGCGTTTGGGCGCGAGCGCGACACCGGGCGGCAGCGAGCCATTGATGACATCCTGCAAGTCGACGATAGGTCCACAGAATCCTTTGCCCTCCCAGCCCACGGGCGGGATACTGCCCAACGTAGACAGCTCGGCGGCGAGTCGCGTGAACCCGTAGAACCGCGCATCGGCGAGTAGACGTTCCTTGGGCACAGGGAGCGGATCTGGTAGTGGATATCCGCACAGGTGGTCGACAACGAGCGCGAAGACGGCAGGCGAGCGCTGGAAGACGGTTGGAGGGGCAGGGTTGGCGGTGAAGACGTTGGGCGCGTCGCTCTCGAGCATAGCGCGGTCCAGCACAAATCGCTCGCCGCGCACGTGCACTACCAGTGCGTGGGCGGGGCCGTTCATGCTGACTGATTCTAGTCGAGACGAGGCGCAGCGCAGAGATTGGAGCTGGGCGTTGGGCTGATTGGCAAGCGGGATGGGCGGTCGAGATCGACGAGCGGTCGTTTCGGGACAATATACCCGTACGGTCAACCGGATCCGGATCCGGCGCTTCTTTTGCATGTTGCTGACAAGTCCAGCGCGGTATCATATATCATACCGCGGCCTGGAACGGCCTTGGGACAACGAATGAACTGAGGAAGAAGCGATGTGTCGTAAAGTACAGTGATGCCAAGAACAACTGAACAAGACAGGACGACTTGACTCGAACCGAAGGGAACTCAAGGGACGCATGTTGTCGGGACCAGTGCCAAGAGCTGAGTATAACCGTGTCGTGGCAGTGAATCGAGGTCCCGAGAGTCCCTGACCAAGGACCGTTGAACCGCGGCCTTCGTAGCCGGATTGAGCATCCTCAGGCTTTGTTGCGAGGTGACTGTGGTTTAGAGACTCCAGGTTTCCGTCGGAGCGTAATACATCGCGAGACAGAGAGTGAGAGGCCTGTTTGCTTTGTCTCAAATCCTCGACAGAAGCACCGGAGCCAATAGAACCAGACACTGGAATCGCAAGTTCGAGAGGCCTCGCTCCCAGAAAGAACAGAGGACGTCATGCTCTAAAGTTAGAGGAGATGGAAGGCTGCACAAGAGTACTTCGCCTGAGAGTTGGTTCGTCTCATCCTGGCGCATCGCAGCGATTCGCAGCGATTCACCCCAGCTCTAGGCTGCAACCCAGTTGGACGTTGCATTCCCCAGATAGACGGAACAGGTCGCAGTGACTAGTACTGGTGTAATGGTGCAGAGATACGGCGCATGGGTATAGCGCGATGTGAGGAGTCGACACTCGCTCGCGCAAGTCGTCTGTACCCTGTGGTCTACGCTGCAGCCGCTGCTGAACGCGCCGCCAGGGCGACGACGCTCGCAACTGATATACGAGGGCCTGAGCGGTAGGTTCTAGACGCGGCGCGAGCGCTGATGGTGGTCGAAAGGCAAGGAACGTATAGAGCCAGCCGATGACAGCCCAAATGACGAAACGCGTCGCGGATGTATCAACCTCCGCCTTCACCCTCACGTGACCTGTCCAACGAGCGTGACGAATCCCATTGCCCTACATGATAGGCAGGCTCTGTATGATACCTGAAAGCCATTTAGCCACGAAGTCTCGACTGCGAAGTCGTTCGAAACTATAAGGGGCGGACTTGAATTCGCCTCCCAACCTTGTCCTCGAACCATCACTACGCGCGGTCTACAGGCACTGCTTCAGGCCACAAGCAATGACCGTGCCTAGTCCGATTCCGTTCTCTGTTTCCAATCACTTACATGGGCCCGATAGTTATCACCGCTGCCTCTTAAGTGTGGTCTCGGGACTTGGTGGGTCACGGTGCTGGCTACAGGCAATTGTTCTTAAGGCTGACTGTTTCCATAATCTACCCAGTCTGCTCTGCCTGGCATATACGTCTTCGCTCCGAGTCTGCTTGTTTACCAAAGTGCTCAATCCCCAGCAAGCGTCATCAAAAGCAGCGCACAATATCGAGCAGTGTTGTCTAAGGCTCTCCAAGCGACCTTGAACTTGAAGTTGCTCGACACCCTGCTGCAACGGCAGCTTTGCGACTATAGAGGCATCTGGCTACGGGATCATCACACGGTCGTCAATGAAATTAGGAATCCAGCCTCGCCTTCAGCAACCGCTCTTCGACTTCGCGGCAGTGTGCTGTTCCCGAGCCAGCGTACTATAGGACGACCCGGGCGCAGCGTGGGCCACAATCAACCGCCATTCGTTATCTATAAGCGGCGGCGGCAGAGGTCGTCTTCGTGGCGCCGGGTGGCGTCGACTTACCGTTCTTTGCTCCTTCCTTCTCGTTGGGGACCGCTCGCCAGCCAGCCACATCATATAAACCGCGCCAGTGATGTTCCTCCCGCCCCAAGACTTCCTTTCCTTCCCTCGTGACGACGAGTGTGCGAGCGATGTGGTATATCGTCGGCATCCACCCTGCTATATCGCGCCCACCGACGGCCGTCGTTGCCGGCCATGACGGGAAGCAGGCGCAGACCGTTCAGCGTTTGAAGCCGCTGGATACACTGCGGAACTTCATGACGTGTCTGGTCATATACTTCCATATCGCCATCGTCTACGGCGGCGAGGGCGAGTGGCCCTATGTCGAAGCGAAGAAGACGGACGCTATCCTCACCTTATTTATCGGTCAGCTCTCTCGCTCGCTTGTCTCCTTCAGGGACTGACAGTGTGCACTGCTAGCTCTATGTCAATCGTTCTTCATGGCTGCCTTCTTCGTCATCTCGGGCTACTTCTCAGCCGCGTCGCTCAAGCGCGTCCTTTCGCGCGCCCAGCGGACGGGCCAGAATCGCGCATGCGCAGCCTGGGACTACTTCAAGAAACGGTTACTCAGACTAGGTCTGCCCTCGGTCGTATACACTCTGGTCTTCCACGCGATGGCTCTCGCCTTCGCGCGCGGCGAGCGCTTCGACTGGACGTTCTACAAGTCCTACCTCGCTGAGCAGCGTGCTTGGCCGGGCATACGTGGACCGCTATGGTACTGCGCGACGACGCTCGTCTTCGACGCCGTATACGCGCTACACGCCGCGCTCAATCTCCCCGCGTTGCCTGTCGGACGATTTACGCCGCCGATACTCCTGTTCGCCGAGCCGATATTCAGCTACGTCTGGCGACAGGCGTTCCCGCTCGGTAGCGCCGTCGTCGCGCTGGGTATGAGCCCGGCGTACCTCCCGCAGTACACCCTCGCGTACTTCACCGGCGTCTTCCTCTCCGAGCGTCCGCAGCTGCTCTTCCCGCCGCATCCGTCCAAATGGACCTCCCCGCTTCCAGGTCTCGCGCTTTTCGCGACGTACTCAGCCTTCGCGTTCCGTCATGCTCCGACGCTCGCGCTGCTCAGCGATGCCAGTCCATTGTTCAAACGCTGGCAATGGGACAGTGCTGCGCTGGTGTACAGCATCTGGAACGAGCTCGGCTTCGCGGCGTTGACGCATCTGTGCGTGCGCGGGGCGCAGATGTGGAGCGAGATGTTCGACGATCCGAATAATTCTGGCCAGGGCCGACTCGCGCGACTGGCGTTTGGAGCGTATATCGTACACGGCCCGCTGTGCACGCTTATACCCTACCAGCTACGGTGGCTCGCGCTGCCGCCTATCCCGAAGACCGTATTTGTGGGCACGTTGTGTACGGTCGCGTCGTATATCGGGTCTGCGTTGCTCATGCAGATACCCGGAGCGAGCAAGGTGCTGTAGAAGGCTGTAGGACAAGCCTGACGACCGTGCCCCGCGCTACATTCTTTCCCAACGGACCGGATCGTGGTGGAGCTGCGGTCGTGCTCGAAGTGTTCTTCGCAGATTGTTACTCGTTCTGTGGTAGAGTGTAAGGTTCAAATCACCCGATGTCCTCTATGTACAAGTGTTCACGCATCTCTTTATCGAATTGCACAACGGGAAGTGAGTAATTACTACAGTGAGTGCGCTCAGGGTAGGCTGTTGCTTGAACCTTTGCGTCCCAGGCGTCTGACGCAGATCTTCGCTTTCCGAAACCCTCCAAGACTTTACATATGACTACGAGTGTGGAGCTTATCATACTACTGGTAGTTCTCAAATGAGTGGTGATGCGGTACAAGCAAGGTCAATGTTCATGAGAGCTTCGCGCTCCGCTTTCCGTGGCTTTCCTCCAGTTCCTCACCGCGGACGGCAGAACGAACGGACAACGCCCCCAGTTCCCGCACTCTTTCTTCGATTTCGATTGCTGGGCTCCCTGCTCAGTCGCTGGCACCTGCGCGCAAAGAAATCCTTTGTCCTAACTCGAATTGGAAGCATAGTCGCAACTCGCAAATCGCGCTGCGAAGCTAGATGACACCATATGTCAACGACGCGCATGATTCAAGCACTGGCGCTCCCTGCAGCGCCAGTCCGTCAGCAACGGATTCCGCGGTGTGCGGAATCACCGTTGTACAGGGTCCTTCCGGCGGCGCACATGGCAACCTTGTTCAACGAATTCGTACAAGGCGTGAATCCGCTCCTTTAGGACAAGGTCAAAATAGCCGGTTATGCCGCCTATTGTACTTCCTCTCCTTGTTCCTCCGGTACAAATGCCCCCTTACCTCGGGATTTCGATTTCGATCTCCCTCCCTGCACGTTGCCTTTCGCCGAGATGGCTACACCTACACCAACCCCCGCGACTTTGCAATACCCTCCGAAAGTTGTCGAGCTACGTCAATATGTCGACGCTATCTCGCAGAAAGTGACGGTGCGCAACTTCGTCACTGTACAGATGGGAACGACTGATACGCTCTCCCAGGCTTTGAAGAGCAGTCCAGACTCCGTTCCTTGGCAGATATACGCCCGCGCGTCATCGATTGCGGATGCCGTCGAGAGCGCGTGCAAGGAACGTCGTCTCGAGGTGCTGGAACCCTTCGCTGCCGTCGCTGTGGCAGAGATTGGAAGGTGACTGAATACTCGCGCGCTCCGATGTTGTTCTCATCACAATGCAGCCTCCTCTCGACTTGTCGTACGGCCATCGAAGATGCCGCACGAAAGCCAAGCTTTGGCGCGAGACTGACCGCATTCGCGTCTCGTGCAAAGTCTCGATCGCGTTCTCCTTCACCGCCTCTCGCCGAATCGGCAGCAAGCCTCAAGGACTGTCGGGCCTCGCTCGATGCCGTTATCGTACTTCTCCGCGTATGCCCACGCCTGTGTGCTATGTCTCTTTCGTGCTCACGTACCGGATCAAGATCGAGAACGGGGAAAGTCAGCTTGTGTCCAGCGGTACACTGGGTGCGGCTGTAGTACAGGATCCGGTACGTCTTCGTTCTTCGCATAACAAGCATTCGCCTTATTGGTCGTTTCTACAGCTACTATTACGGTACGATTCCAACATAATGCTACCACGTACGACCAGCGTTTACCCACCGTTCCAGCAATGGTATATCGACGTCGACGGCCATTGATCAAGCTATGAAGACGGCTCTCCTGACGATGGTGAATATGACGGACGGCCTGCCTTTCCCGTACAAGGCTGTCGCTCAGACCGTTCTCCAATTCCATGAGCACATTGAGGTCGGTGTCCTTCTCGGCACGGAGCTCTTTGGTTCTACGCTTACATATATGCAGTCGTATCGTCAGATAGACGATAGCATTACAGCCCTCCTATCCAAGATCGACGACTTTGTCACCATCGTGGCGAGGCCGGGCGGACGGAAGATCAATTCTGGAGACGAGGCGGCTGAGGCGATTGAAGCATTTTTCCGGTACACACTTGCGCACCAGGCAAACCCTACTGTTACTGACTGTCTTTGTAGCGCTGTTCAGTCGATCATCGTGCGCCTCGAGATTCTGAGAGCAACTAGGCCGATCAAGAGATTTGCAGCGCCTGGCGCAGTGGGTGCTGCAGTGGCCGAGGAGGAAGAGAACCTCGACCATGCTCGAAAGCTACTCAACGTCGGTCTCCTGCACGCTCTTCTCACGGCGATTTACTGATATTACTCAGACGTCACTGCAAGTCGACATCCATAACACAGTCCACGAGATCCGGGATGCGCAAATCCTAGCCAAGAGGTATGAATGATACAGCTCAATTGGTCGTCTTCTAAGCGTTGCGCAGCGACGTGAACTATTCTTCCGCACTACCCGCCAACCCAACGATTCTGCATGGACGCGACGACCAACTCCGTAGCCTTGTCGACCTCGTCGTCGATCGCTCGCGTCCCATTCGGCTTGCCATTATGGGCGCGGGAGGCTTGGGAAAGACTACCCTCGCAAACGCCGTCATACAGCACACGGAGGTTGCGACGCGATTCGGTGATCGTCGCTTCTTCATCGGCGCGGAAGCTGCCTCTGGGGTTGACGACCTCTTGTCCGGTATGCTGACCACGTTCAGCCTACCGGCGTCGAGCGATCCTCTTGCTTCACTTCTCAAGCACTTTCGCTCTCACGATCAGAGCTTGCTCGTGATCGATAACCTCGAAACTATCTGGAACTCGGCGAATGCGACGCAGCGGAACGGGACAGAACGCGTCCTCTCGCAGCTTAACACAATTGCTTCCCTGACGTTTATCGTCACATGCCGCGGCGCAGAGCTCCCGCCTGACGTCAACTGGGCAAACCGCGATGCGGTAGTTCTGTCGACGCTCTCTCCCGAAGCTGCACGTGCTACGTTCCACGATATTGCTGGCGACGTTCCTCCTTCTGATCAGCCCGTCCGAGACGCGCTGCTTAAAGAGCTGGACTATATGCCTCTAGCTGTGACCTTGTTGGCGCGGCTCGTCGAACGCGGGAAGCAGCTGCCGGAGCTCGAGAGGCGGTGGAACAAGGTCCACACGAGCATGCTGCGCACACAGCCTAACGGGCGGCTTGACAATGTCGAGGCCTCTATCCAGTTGTCCATCGCCTACCTCCCTTCGGATGATCTGGAGCCCTTGCAGCTGCTCTCTCTATGCGCTCAGCTGCCCGATGGCATGAGACTTCCCGTGCGCAATGAACTCGAACACCTCTGCGGATTTCGAGACGTCGAAGGAGCACTCGACATTATCCAGGGACTGGCGCTCGTCTACGTTACGGATGACGAGACTATTCGCATGCTGAGTCCTATCCGGCTCTACGTGCTCGAGAAGCACAAGCCTTCTGCTGCTCATCGTGCATCACTCCTCGAAATCTACTACGGCATAGCCTCGGAAGCTCCTCAAAAGGTCGACACGCGCTTTCGTTCCGCTCGTGACCAGATACTGCCCGAGCTGCGCAATCTGGAGAACCTTCTCCTCGCAGAGATTACGACCTCTAACCAGCGGCCATCCTCGGCACTCATCAAGGCTACTTCAATGTATTCCCGATTCTCCTTTCACTTCGTCCCAAACGACCGACTGCTCGTTGCCCTCATCCAACGCATCGACCATCTACCGCTCGAGCTCGGACGCAGCCTTCTTCTTCTCTCCGATCTACAAAGAAGCCGTGACAACCATAAAGCCAGCTTGGAGTCCGCGGTCCAGGCAAAGCGCTCATTCGAAAGCGTGGGGGACCTCTCCGGCGCCGCAGACTCTGATTTGCATATGGCTCACACTCATGGAGTCCTTGGCAATCTGGCTGCAGCGGACACATGCCTTTCCGCCGCGCGCGATGCGTTCATCAAGCTCGGAAAGCATCGCCGCATCGCTTATTGCGACTTGGAGCTCGGAGCGATAGCCTACGATCGGGCGCAGTACGACGATGCCGCCGCCCTGTTCGCCTCTGCTCGGGAGGAGTTTTTTCGAGTGGATGACAAAGTGTCCGTGGCGCACTGTCAACTGCGGCTTGGCGACATCCACTTGCAGCGCAAAGAGTACGACGCAGCGGCCACAGTGCTCGAATCCGCGCTGCAGGAATTCAGGTCTCTGGATTCGACCAACGACATCGCCACGTGCAGTATCTCGCTTTCTAAAGTTTATCGGCGCCAGAAGCGCTTCGACAATGCACTCGACGCCCTTCAAGTGGCATACGACCAATTCCAGAAGCAAGACAACTCCTTCCGTATGGGGTATGTCCTGCGTCGCAAAGCGTCGGTGCTTCGGGACCAGAGTAACGCCGCGGGGCTGGACGCATAGCGCTTATGGACACGACTCCATCGAGTATTCAAACATGTTTGATGAGAGGAGTACAAGTAGATTTCCCTTCGATGAATGCTGGAGTTATAATTGCTGTAGGATGTAGTATCCATATGTGCCTGCGACGAGTCACCTAATTTCACGATATCACCTCAGGATTGGTAGACCTCAGGACTTGTAGGAGGGACACTGGTAAGGGAACGCGGCGTGCCAATCGGAGGTCTGTACCATTGCAGTACACGGGCAACTCTAATAAAATCCAACACTGAATACTCGTGGCATTCTCCACATCGGTACACTCAGTTTCACAGTTGTTCTACTTGATCAGATAGAAAGCAAGTCATAGCACAATAGCGAACGAGCAGGCGGTAACGCAAACAGAAACTAGACCGATTCTAAGATCGTCCGTTCTAGATCCCCAAGGCGGAACTCGACGGGAGCAGGCAGCTCTAGCAAGTGACGAAAATTTACAGAAGCAACCGGAGGGTCATACGCTTCCCTTACGCGCCATGGCTCGGCGAACCAGAGGAGCCGCAGTAATGGCAACCGCGCGTAGCGATCCTTTGGTGTGTCCGACGCGCGCGCTCTTTTGCGCGAGCCGATGGGTAGTGGTGGGAGCTTGGAGAGGATGCCCATGAGTCTTTGGCTGTTCTCTGGTGACTGAAAGACAGGCGTCAACCACGCGCAAAAGGGGGAAAAGACGATGGATGACTCACATTTTTGTACAGCTCGTCCGGCCGTACAGGTACGACACGCAGATCCCGGCGCTTGCGCTTCCAATCCGAAAAGTGCGTATGCACGATGGCGAGGACCTGATTGCCGTTCTGCAGATCGAGCATGAAAAGGAGCTCTGCACCGAACCCTTCGTCCGGTATTAAGAACGGTCGCGAGGCATTGTTGAGCCAAGTGAAGACGTCGTCACTCGAATTGGCAAATCCTAGCAAGGACCCCGAGCGATAGTTGCGATTATAGGCAGCGAATGGTTGCCGCCGCTGTCGAAACCGCGGTAAAATGAGCGCGGCGCCATGTTGCGTCCAAGATGGTCGCAGTCCTGGAAAGTTCAGCCAGCGGTCCAGTGGTTCCGATCGTAACGTTTCCCAGACAAGAGCAACGAGTCCATGATAGAATGCGGCGTCTGTAAGGCTAAAGGTATCGTCCTCGAGCTTGCGTCGTATGACACCGTGAATTCCGGCTACTTTAGACGTCTGTAGCCAGTGCGCCAGACGAAGCATCACGATCGGTTCGAGTACGCGGATGGCGGAGTCGTTGTCGAAGAATGCTGCATTTAGACTGACAATGGACACGCGATCTCGTTCGTTGATAGGATGCAGAGCGCCGCACGTCGCGTAATCGATTGCGGCCTTGCGAAGCGCCATCTTCATGCGATCATCAGACTCTGCGAACCATCAACGAGACAGTCTGACACTGAGTCGAACAGCATTACCATCGAGTGTCTTGTAACGGAGCAGTGGTAAAGACTGCGCCAGTTGAAAGTCATACTGGTCACGTAAACGCACTGAACCTGGATGCTTGTAGTCTCCCAGCACGAAGAGAATCGCATGGACAATGGAGGCGATATTTCGCGCGCCAAACATAAGGGTGTACATGACCACGAGAGCCAGAGTTCTATACCTGTCAGATATGTCAAACGCTGAGTGCAATATGGGCGTCGCATTACCCACCGACCACGAGTCCATGCAAGAACCAGACGACAGTCGTCGTCAGACGCCTCGGGAACGAAATGTCTGAGGTATGCACTGGCTTGTGCGACGGTTTCAACGGTCCGTAAGGCGTAGAAATGTCGGACGTCGCTTGTTCGCGCCTGCGCAGCTGACAGTGCTTCTGACATAAGAGGAAGGTCCAGGCGATTGCTGGAGACGATGAAACGTTTCTGCGGCAAGTACTCAGCGAAGCACTTGATGAGTTCGCGTAGCAGCGGAGCGTGTTCGGGACGCGTTGGATCTGTAGTCGCGAAAGAAGTTTCAAACAGTGTTTGAGCGCACTGCGCCTCGTCAATGGCGACGAAGGTAATCCGATCTTGGCACGCGTGCATCGCAGAGGTAATACGAGCAAGCACTTCCTCGTCACTGAGATCACGAACCGCTGTCGATATGTTGTAAAAAGAATCAACGCCGGTTACGCCATTCGGCTGAAGCTGGAGCAAAAGCCATTTGCGCCGCGCCTGCGCTTCAGGAATGCCGCGAGCTTCGCATAGAGTACAGAACTCGTTGAAAAGAAGAAGACGCGAAAGCAAGACCCAAAGAAAGGGGCGTCGCGCCGTAGTCTGGTTATGGTGCAGTTCCTCGAGCGACGCCGCAGTCATCCTCTTGGACAGGGCAATACGCGGATGAAGACCAGATGCATCGAAAGGCCACAGTCCGAGCAAAGACACGGCGTCTTCTAGATCTGAAGATCCATACTCGTTCAGAGATGTACCTGCGGAACACGTGAAGTAGAACCCCCAGTGACGGGTGAGAGTCTCGGCGAGCAAGCGCGTTTTCCCAGTGCCGGTCGCATTCGAGAGGAATCTGCTGATACGTCAGAATGTGGCACACGACAAGCTGTAGTTCCTATACATGTTATCTCTTCCACGGGTAAAATCCTGCAGGGTCGTGTGGAAAAGAGGGTCGAGGTCTTCCAGGCGGCCAAGAGAATAAAGACCCAGATCCGGGGCTGGTGAGTACGTCGAAGCAGGAATATGCAAAGCCTTGAGCCGATTCACATCATCGTCAGTCCAGGCTAGGATATCATCGTGCATCGTATTGGGCTCCCAAAGCGGGAGACAATCGGTTGGTGCTCTAAAAAAAGTCGCCATGCGACGAGACTCGCGAGCAACTTCCTGCTCAATAGGAATGGGACGACCGCCGCCGTACACTGAGTTCTGTAAGTCCAGGTGGGTCTGGAGTGCGTCGACTTACAAATTGCGTCTGGTCGATTATTGAGTACGTTCGATAACGCAACTCAGAAGTGTTGTCGCGCACCTAGAGCATCGCCATCGAGAGCAGCACGACGGAGCATTTGAGCGTATGTCGCTCAAAGACGGGATCGGGACTGTGCTCAGGGATGGAGGGGTGGCGCGACTTGAAACCACTCAACCACGTTTCAGACTCCGACCATGCGCTCGAGCCATTCCTTTAACCCTGCACGTGCTTCAGTTCCCGCATGCAGCGCAGCCGAGCTCGCTGATCGTCGTCGCCCCATGCGAACGGAGGAGAGGGTTTCATTCCAATTGCAACGTACATTGCGTAAGATGAACACGAAGACGCAGTAACAAGAACAGAAAGCGAGTACTGACCCAAGAATTCAGATAGGCGTACAGATACAAGATTACTAGATGGAGACAGAGAGTGAGAGTGAGCGTGAAAGTCGATACATGCATCAACTAGAAACACTAGATTCATATTCACACGCCGAACGTCCCACTACTGACGCACGTCCCGCCACTCAACCTCCTCCCAGGCTGGCTTTCCGGCGTAGCCCAAGCAGACGGCGAACTGTCGAAGGAATCACGGCGGATAGTCGAGGGCGAAGAATCGGGTGACACCCATCCGTGCGACTGCATGTACGATACAGGCGGCGGCGGTTGTCTCCCCGGGCCCGCGTGCCCGGAAATGGACGACATAGATGAAGGAGCGCGAGGGAGTGAGGGAGTTCGATGGTGAGCCGGTATCGGTGCACGCGTGGGCAACGAGCGGTCACGATCGCGGCCGCGGTTACGGCCGTGCGAGTGAGGTGGGGTCGAGGAGTGTGAGTTCGGTTCAGAGCTCGAAGGAGAGGAGTACGAGTATGGATAATTGCGCATGCCTGTAGACGAGGAATGCGAATGCAAGGAGTAGCTATGCGAGTTTGACGGTGCATGAGCTGTCGACGGACGGGGCGCAGCGGAAGCGGCAGAAGTAGAAGCAGCCTGAGAGGTCGATGCAGCGGCCGGCATCTGAGATACAGTCGCGCCCCGTTTACGACCTCTGCTCTCCCGTTCCGACTGCGATCGGCTAGCAGCAACAGTAGCTACACTTGCGCTCGCAGCGCGTCCAAGCATATACGGACTGGGCGTAAGCGCTGTCGGTCCTGGAGGAAAGGAGTACAGCGCAACGGGCTGAGACTGAGGTTGCGGCGCAAACTGTGCACCAAGACTCGCATGACGCGTCCTATCTTGCGGATGTAACGCTGCAAGCTGCTGATGCACATACGGCGGATGCTGTAGCGAGACCGCAGATGACGGCCATACTCGTTGTCGGGCCGAAGTATTCGTCCATGTCGCCGTCTTTTCAATGTCACACGGGGCGCGTGAGAAGACGTGTTCATTTCGCGGGTGCAATGAACACTCACCACTGCCGTTGACGAACGTGAGAAAGCAGAGGAAGACGCCGAGGCCGTCGTTGTCGGCGTCGTGGCCGTAGACGCGGAAGATCCAGAGCCGGCAGACCGAGGACCGGGACGCAGACGCAGCACAAACGACGAGAGCTTAGAGAGCCAATTACGTTTTGGAGTGCTGCGTTGTACTGCAGCCCTGCGAGTGAGTATCAGGATATCGCGTGTCCGGACGTAAAGCAGCACTCGGACGCACGGCTGGGCGGACGGGACCGAGACCGGGACCTGGATGTTTAATTCCGGCCGACGCTGGAACCGCGCAGGGCGCGAGGTGCGCGCGTAGGAGGCCATGCGGTGGGAGGTGCGTAGGGAGTGGGAGGGAAAAGGGAAAGGAAAGAGGGGGCGTGGGCATGCCGCGCCGGAGTGGCGTGTTGATCTAGAAGAACAGGCACAACGCACACTCGCTTCGGTCCGGATCCGCGCACATCCCGTTCCTTTTGTTCCTCGACTTCTGACAACAGAATACAATCCACGTGCGGGTGCGCTGCAAAGACAATCACAGTTACCTACAGCCAGAGCAGGCAGGAATAGCGGAAAGAGTTTCGGTGAGCGCAGACAATGCAGCTTGGGACGAGTCGCGGGATCAATCTCGACAGGCGATCTCGGAGATCTACTCCCGCTATGCTTCTGTTCGAAATCACATCTTCATTTCGGCGAAGTCGAGGGCTTCTGCAGCTGACGCTGACTTTAGCACGACCCTGCACTTGATATTCAGGTACTTCGTCGCTCAAGTCAGCGACGGAAATTAAAGACAAGACACTGTACCATCCATACCACAGGCTGCACTCCCGTGAGCTCTCAGGACATTGCGCAGTCCCGCATCGCGCAGTAGAGATTGGTGTGCAGAGAGCATGATCCGTTGACCGGACTGAGGACGAAGCCTGTCGGCGCAAAGAGATAATCAAGCATCTCGCGGAGTAAGGATGATGACATCGTCAAAGGATTTCCAGAGATGACGGGTGCATGATTACTCCAGTTATATCACATTCCGTACGCCAGGTATGCGCACAAGTAACGCGGACAAGCAGAACGAGAGCGCCGTGCAAAGCGACCCTACAACGACCGTTTTCGTCACGGGCGGCAGCTGTATCTCCCGCATCGCCGACGGGATGAATGTGCACACTGTAGAATGCACGAGGAACGCTCCGTACGCGAGACGAGGGAGTACGCGGCCGCCGCGGGGTGTTGGATCCGTCCAGAGATGCGCGATACGCATGACGCTGTGCGTCAGCGCGACGAAGCCGATCTCGTTCCAAACGCAGTACAAAAACGCAACGTAGTTCAGACCGAACAACGGCGTAGGGTCGCGCAGAACCGCTCGAGTGGGCCCGTATGTCAAGAGGAACGCCGTGAACGCGGCGTACAAGCCCACAGCGGGGAGCGGGGACGTCCACCATTTCGTCCGTGGCGTTTGCGATGCCTTGTCAGGGAAGACGAGATGCGAATGACCGCTGAGGAAGATGCCTGTAGCGTATGCGATGATGTATTGTGGGAGGAAGGCGGAATGTAGACCGAGTGGGGTGAAGTTCCATCCGAGTGGACTGACGCGTCGCCAGAAGAACGAGACGACTGGTAAGAGCGCGAGCATCAGTGGCGGGGTGTACCTGTACACTGGCAGCGATGGGAGTTCCAGCGATGAATGTGCCGCGAAGAGACCGTCGAATATGAGCGCCAAGGCGCAGTACCAGGGCGGTCCCCGCACGCCTGGGTTCGCGAGCCAGTCGGTCAGGTACGCCTTGTAGAAATCCAACGTGAATGGTTGGCCGCGCGCAGCAGCCAGAGTCAACGCGTGTCCAAAGAGCGTGTACACAAGCGTCGGAAGCCCGAGACGAAGGAGCTTTCCCTTGAAGAACGTCCAGCAGGCTCGCGACCGAGTGTGCTCGCCGAGCCTGTTCGCCCTGCTCAACGACCGTTTAAGCGACTGCGCGGAAAGATATCCAGATACGACAAAGAAAGCGCCCATGAAGAATGACTGGTTCGTTCCTATATCCGTCGTGAGCGTAGTCCCAGGCTAAGATACGAATACGAACCGGTGAACGCGCTCAAAAGAGCGTTCTTGCGCGTAGTTTCCACATAGTACCACCCGCCCTCGCCGCCGTATATAATCGCTGTATGGTGGAATATGACCAGCCCCGTCAGGAAGGTGCGTAAGGTATCAAGGTGTTCCTGACGTCCACTGGCAACTCGTCGCTGCTGGCCGTGCGCTAGCGAGCGTGCTGGCGGGCCGCGGATGGCTGGGTGTATACCCAGGAGGTACCACATCGCTCTGCGCGGTTGACAGAGGAAAAGTGTTGAGGACAAGAGCAGGTGACGAGCCGGCGTTATGTTCCGGTTGTTCCACAACGCCCGAATTCCGGGTTCGTGATCTCTCGCGGTGCAGCGTCAAAGACCAATTTCGAAAACAGAATAACGGGAGAGATACGGTATATGTCGCCGCAATTTGTAGGAGATCGGACCGTACGAGCCCACCTTTCAATTGATGAGTTCGGTGTCTGTCGTCAGCCTTTACCTTTACCCACGACATACTGATTGACAAGAGTCTGTCAAGGTCACGAGAAAGGAAGCACAGATTACGATACGGCGTCGAGACATTTAGCACTTATCATTGAACTTTTGAGTAGTGCAAGCGCCGTTTCTGTCAACATTTTCTGTAGGCGAGGAGTGACGAGGAGCCGCTGTTCTGTGTAACAAGACTATACCTCTTACGAGGATGTAGCTTACAAAGCTACAGGTCTCATGCCCGCGGCAATTTACGCCACGTGTGGTGATTCATACACAGAGCACCTCTGCGGCGCTCCGTGGTACGGCACTGGAGGAGGCAACGTATATGATGCACACGTCCACACCGACACCGCCGCGCACCCTTCCGTCAGCGTAGTCATACAAAATGCACGCCCTCGCTGTCCTCGCGGTGCTTGCACATCTCGCGCTGGTCAATGCCGACGTCGTCCTCCAAGGCGGAACCGTCATCGCATTCAACGACGCGACGAACGACCTCGAGATCATGCGCGACACATCTGTGCACATCGTCGGCTCCACCATCGCAGGCTTACACCCCGCTTCGCCAGGCTTTACGCCTCCAGCCGGTACAGAAGTCCTCGACGTACGCGGGTCGATCGTCTCGCCTGGCTTCTTCGACATGCACAGGCACGCATGGCAAACGGCGTTCAAGACGCTCGGGTCTAACACCACCTTGCCCGAGTACGCGTTACGTTACGGCTCTGGCGGACCTGCTTCGCGCGTGTTCACGCCGGAGGACGTGGAGATCGGGCAGCTCGCGGGTCTGTATGAGAGTCTGAACTCCGGTGTGACGACCGTCCTGGATCACGCGCATCATACGTGGAGCAACGACACGACCGCCGCAGGTCTACGAGGGAGCATCGCGAGCGGGTTAAGGGTCTTCTGGTGCCCGAGCGTGATGAGCACGAGTACGGGGTTCGACCAGATGGCCGTCATTAGGGAATTATTTGCGGGACGGAGCTGGGAGAACTCGACGACGCGAATCGGGTTGTCTTTCGACGAGCTGCAGGAGCCGTTGACGCCGCGAGATACTGCCGTCTTTGACCTCGCGAAGTACGTAGCTCTGTCGAAGGGGGCCGGGCGTGAGCTGAAGTTGCAAATAGGGAGATCGACGCACCTGTCATGACGTTCCACTTCCTCGGAGGTCCTTGGGGAGGTACGTTTCGGACAGCGCCTTCGTTTACAGAGCTGAAAGCTTGGCAGGCGACGGACTACCCCAGGCGCTGAACAGACTGGGCTTCCTCAACGGCTCGATGCCCATCGTCCTCTCGCACGGCAGCTTCATGACGACAACGGACATGAACCTCCTCCGCTCAACCAACCAGTTCCTCGCAATCACACCCGAGTCCGAGATGCACTACGGGCACGACCACCCGTCCAGCCACTTGATCATGGACCAAGCCGCGCTGGGGGTCGACACGCACTTCACGTACTCGACCGATATCGTAGGCCAGGCGCGTATATGGCTTCAGAGCGCGCGACTGGTCGCGTTTCGCCAGGAGCTCCAGAAATCGCAGATCAACGTACGGAACCCGATGTCTGCGAAGCAAGCGTTCTTCCTCGCCACGCGCAACGGCGCGCTTGCGCTTCGCAGGGACGATCTGGGCGTAGTCAAGGTGGGTGCAAAGGCGGATCTAGTCGTGTTCGACGGGACGTCGCCGAATATGCTGGGCTGGAGCGACCCCGTCGCGGCGATTATCCTGCACTCGCACGTGTCGGACGTGCAGCACGTTCTTGTCGACGGCGAGTTCCGCAAGCGAGACGGAAAGATCGTGTTTGGCGACTTTAAGGCCGTGAGCGAGCGGTTCCTGCAGAGCAGGGACCGCATCCAGGAGCTGTGGGCGAACATGAACTTCCCGGCGTTCTTTAGCGGACCGTTCAGACCGAACGCGGCCGAGGGAGTTGTTGGACCCGTACTTGACGTCGTACGAGGAGACGCGACGGGCTATTGACAGTTCGGTGAAACGGTTGAGCGGTAAATGTACGATAGTGGGAAGACAAGCTGGAATAAGACTCAAAACCTTATGTTGAGCAACGGCTTCAAGGTGACAAACCCGCGAACATGTGGGTGCATGCGGATCGCATATCCAGAGTGTCATCATGGCGGGAAGAGACAAGAGACAAAGTCGGAGCGCAAATACTTTTCCGCGTCTCTCTCTCTTCCCGCCGCGACTGAATTTCCTATGGCGCCATAACACAAGATGACTATCAAATGAAGACTCGGCGCCTCTATGTGCGCAGAGTGTGCTGTATTGCTGGACAGCCTTGCAGAGCGGCCGCTCGCTCGATTCCGCCTCGAAATTCGCGCTACGTTGCATACGCTCTGGCTAGACGTTACAGCTGGTAACTCCTGGCCTCTAGGCGCCGTCAGTTGTGTCACACTACGATTCTTTCTGCCGTCTTACCCGGCGAAAGTCATTGGCAATACGGCAGTCCGGCTCGCTCTCCCTTCTGCAGCCTCTATACCCTTGGCTTGGACCACGGCATGGACCCTCAGGACCTCGACATCAGACCTACTATGTACTATCGCCCCCGAATACTATGTTTTCGGACCGCTTCTTCTCTCATAGGCAGAGCACATTCTATTGCGATCCGACGCTCGGCCAAGAGGACGCGCCAAGCGCTCTCTGAGTGCTGAAGATCTTGTTCTTGCTGTGCGCGGTACTTATAGACATGCCCTTGACTCGTCCAGACAATGATTTCAGGTGGATAGCTGTTGCCAATCATGTTCGGTTACGCAAACTGAGCGTCCACTGGCACGCGCAAAGCACGCGCAGTGGGCTAGCTTATCCGGATTTTGACCAATACGGCCGCTACTTCAGTCGTGCCCTATACATAGACGAAACGGTGCGTCGTCGTCGCGTCAAGAGCGCTCCAGCGGCGAGAAGCCTCCGCACACTCTCCGGTCCGCGTCTACCATGGCTAGGTCCTCGCCCTTTCTCCGGGTCGCGAGCACGCTTCCTCATTCTCATCGCCTTGTTTTATCGGTACTGGAGCGTGCAGTGCGACTATTCTGAGTCTGCGCCAGCCATCTACAGTTGATCTACAGTCACATTGGATACCGAGTCACATTGGTAACCGACTCGGAATACAGGGCGTTGGTACACACATTGTTGCATTCACGCGTTCATATTCTTCGCTCTCTCCGCCGCCGCCTCGAAGCTAGCAAACCTCTTCTTCGTCGCAGTCATGAATGCTGGGGAGAGTCGTGCCAGAGGGTACCGGCCCATCGTTCCCGGCGTCATGTCCGGCCACGCAAGCGTCTCCTCGAAAGCGGCCAGGACGCGGAGGATAGGAAACTCTGGTTCCTTGTTCGAGTGTCCCTGTCGTATTTCCATCTCGTCAGCTTTGGTTCAATCCGCTTTGAGTGCGATCTGTAACGTACATTCCCAGCTGGCACTTTGAACGTCTTCCCGTACGTCATCTCCAAGTTCGAGTCCTTTTCGGGGATGAGGCGACGAAGGGCCTTGATGAAATTGCGCCTATCGTCCGCCTTAGTCTGCGAGTCGTTGAAAAAAGGATGCATCGTAGCAGTCGCTGCCCTGACATACCGAATATACTCCCTCTGGCGAAAGTTTGCGGACAGCAGCATGGATATCGCCTTTGTAGTGCTTCCTGGACCAGCACTTGCACTGTACAAAGACGAGCAGTTGCTCCCCGTTGTCGAGAAGGAGACCGAAGATAATGTCCGGCCCGCAGTGGTTGTCGGGCTTGAGCATGGGGATACGCAAAGCAGCCGCACCCCCCGACGCGAACCAGTTCACCGTCCCCTCGGGGCTGTTCGTTCCCCACGCGAGTCGCGTCGTAAGTTCCTGGGTTACGAGTTCCGGCTTCGCTCCCTTGTTATGCACCTTCCAGACGCCGATCAGCCGGGCCTTGCGATTCGCCCACGGTGGCGGGAGATAACAGAAGTCGAATACGTCCCCCATTGGTGTACCCTTGTCTTTCTCGCCCGGGACGGTGAATGTCTTCCAGAACTGATATGCGAAGACATCCTCTGCGGCGAATCCCATGATCGTAGGGTTTGGGTCCGAGAGGTGACGGTTGAGGACGGCTTGAATAGAACTCTCTCTGTGTTCCGTGTCGAGGAGATTGGTGAGGCTGGCCGCGACAAGATTCTCGCTGACTTCTACGCTCCTCCCTTTCGCCGGTCTACCCGCATCCGCAACCAAATGACCGAATCCGTGCTTGACAATGTTGAGGTCATCGTCTCCTACACTGGGGAGGCGGCTGTTCAACAGCCAGACGACGACAACATGTGCGATATTATGCATGAGTTCTTTGGGGCGTGAGATTCAGAGAGGACTGCTAGAATCACTGTAAACTCACTCGTATCTTCAATGAGCCACTTGCGCTCTGCCGCACTCTGGGGGATCAGAGGTTTGAGCTTCATTTCGGGGATGTTTGGGAGGTCTAGATTTGGGAAGGTGCCGGTGAGCTGCCCAACGATGCTGTTCAACACTCGCGGCATAGCCTCAGGACCCATGTGCATGGCGAAGCGAATGAACGTGATGGAGAACATATGACTAGCGGAATCAGGTAAGAATGAGACGTGATGAAAGCGGACACACACGCACCGACCCGGGAGCCAGTAGAATATGTCCCTGTACAGTGACGGGGAAAGGCTTTCGATGAAGCCCCCATACCCAAAAGATTTACAGAGTACCTCACGGAGACGCGCCTCGCTGAACCGCCCGCCGAGGTCGGTTACAGTTTGCACCACCGTGCTACGCGCAGCCGATACCGGAGGCGCTTGCGTGCCTGCATCCGTCTCCGAGGCCTTCGGGAAGACAACATTTACCGAATCCTCAGTGATCTTCGTGCCGGCCAGAACAAGCGGAGTACCCGGGAATGCACTCTTAAAGCAGCGTAGTACCGGCGTGAGCAGCGTGCGCGAGATGTCGTGCAAGGCAGCAGCATTGTCGGGCTGTATTGGAGGATCCTCCTGACAGAGACCGAAGGCCCCAGGCCACTTCATAGCTATTGATTCGAGGTCGTCAAGAAGGATACGGTGGACAAGCACGCCGTTAGCTTCCAAAACGTCCAGTCTCACTCTGACACCCTCGCGGAGTGAGTGGGGGTGTGCACTGAGGAAGTAGCTCATGATAGATTCGAAAATGTCGCCTGCATCGCCTGGAAGAGTAGGATAGAGCTGAAATATTGCCCAAATACGTTTAGCCTCCTCCTCTGAGATCGGTGTCTTCGCAGTCTTAGCACAGGTTGCCACAGACTGCGTCCAAGCGACATGAAACATCTCCAGGACCACCAGGCGGGCGAGAATGACGATGAGAAATGCGTGCTCGACCAATTCCGCGTTGGACGTCCAACGATCCATAACGCACTTTACGACACTGTCGTCGAAATCGTCGTAGTCACCGGGCTGGAGCATCACAAGAGGTTCGAATCGCTGGTTCGTCTCGAGTGTGCTGTGTGCCCGGGACGTAAGCAGTTTGATCGCCCTGACAACGTCCGCGGATCCATGCGCCTGATACGGTCCATGAGCACACGAGAAGAAGAGACACCATTCCTCGCAGGCAAGTTCTGCTAGAATACGGGTCTTCCCGGAGCCAGGTGGCCCAATGACATGCCTGAGAATGAATATAAGCGAAGTGTCGCTTTGTGAAATAATAAGGACCCACATAATGTCGGCCACGTCCCGGAGCTTCCCTAGACGAGCGCTAAATGTGTCGTCGAGCTTGTGGAGCTGGCCATTGAGATACAGCAGGAGATTGGGAAAAACGTCAGGCGGGACTCTGCGAATTCCGTGCTCTCCGCAGACAAAAACCTTCAGGTACTTTTGTATCTTGGGGAACAACTTCCAGGAGTCCAGAGTATCCCACGCTGGGAGGAAGGGTGTACCGGGAACGAAGAGACTGTCGAGACGAAAGCGGATCACCTCCGCGGAACTTGAAGCTCGGAACTGTTTCAACAGTTTTGACACTCGGGCGTAGCTCGGATCGTCACGGAGCCGCCTCTGTTTAGAGGGTGGTGGTTCTGCGCCACGGAATGAGCAACGATGTTCCGACTGCGGCAGAAATGATTACCCAGTTCCTCATCTGCCGATAGGGCGGTAGATGAGCGTAGACCGTGAGTATACTCAAGACTAACCTTTGGTTCCAGACAACTGCCGTGACCATTCTCTGGCTGGACAACTAGGTAAGGCGATGCCCTGCAGGGACGGGGTCACCGTACCAGGAGTACCCTCGAAAGGGGCGAATTTGAAGACTTCGAAACAGTCAACTTCATGTAAAACACAGTGCACAGTGCGGGAGGGAATTGACGAACCATCTTCAAGCTCTGAGCCTATAGAAGGTATAAGTTTCTGCGCAAGGCACAGTTGTGCGCGCACCAGAATCGTTCTCTGCATCTAGTTTCCGCTTCCCGATCACCTGCAAACTCGGCTCAGCTGCCGCACGAAATTCTGGCACGGAGGTGATGAGGTGCTGTGAGCTACTCATAGTATCCCGACACACCTGCGGCGACTGTTTGTATGTACTCCAAGAGAGTACCGCTCTTCCTCGTCGCTTTACGGATGATCCGTCGTATTACGCGGTGCCATCGATGCTGCTCGTGAAGGAATTGGGGAGGAGTGTGCGGGTCGTCATCGTGTCGAAGCTGCAGGTAGATGTTCTCCGCTTTCCGCGCAGTCGACACAACGTCGTCAGGGCGTGCAAGGATGGATTTGATGGTGTCCCACGGCCATTCTCCAGCACTAGGCGACACAGAGCGCTCGCTCTCCGATGTAGGCGAAGGGGAACGCGAGCCACGCTCAAGGGCAGGTGATTGCAGGTAGTCTGCGTCTGTCACAGCTACCTCAGCCATAGGCGAAGTGGCCAAGACGAAGAGGGGGGGAGTACAACAACGGGACGCGCAGCCAAGCATGCGGCTTCAGTGAGACTATAGTAGCCGACCAGAGCGCTCCGTAGCCACGATGATTGGCCGGCCATTGTGCAGCTCAGGCTGCGTGAGAACGCACGGTCGTGAGACGAAATTGCATCGATTGGGCCCAGCGGAAACCACTACGGAGGGGACTTGGCAGGCGTTGACATAGCATGAGTTTGTTGTCATGCTATGGGCGTATGTGAATACAGCAGTGCCCGCCAGCGGAGCCAGGTCAATGCTGTCTGTCAGTTCTGCGTCCCGTAGACTACGGAACCTGCGAAAACTCAGAAGCTGGGTCGCAGGTCTACATCTTCAGGCATTCAAGGCCCGGGGTCAGAAGACACGACGCACGGACCATGCGCGTGCGGTGGTCGGGCCGGCCCGACGGAAAAGACGCGCATTGTCGGAGCCCCAAACGCGGTTGAGTGGTTTGACCGCGTCGTTCACGTCTCGGAGCGCGTCGCAACGTCACCACAGGCAACGGTACTCTTACTTCAATGTCGGATTCTGCTAGCTCCGATGATGATGCGAGAGGTGCGACGACCTCAACGAGTTACATTGTCAGAAATCCTCACTGAACAGCCAGATGGACTCAGTAAGTCAAGCTTTGCACGAGTCCCTCAACTCAAAGCTGCAGTGTACGGTGGTGGGCGTCCAATGACTATCGAGCAAAAGCTGGCTAGCCAGTCTCGATACATCGCAGCCTTTCTAGACGCCCCGACGGACTCCCTGCCGCTCTGGGAACCAACCACCGTTCGCGACGACGTTCCAGCTTGGAACGACGACGACGTGAACCGGCTCAGAGAGTCGCGCATTCCGGCAACTTCCTCCTCATCAGTCCCAGATTTGGGTTTATACTCGATTGGGCACCTGGACCGCCTCGACCCAAGCTTCCCCGAGACTTTGGACAACTTCACTCGCGGGAACGAACACATGTATAGCAATTTTCCGTTATATGTGGCACAGGACTAACACTGTCTCAGATTCCTCTCGAACGCTGCAGGCACGGGCAAAACTCGTCTGCTCGCCGAAACGCTAATTCACAATTGGGGGTTCTACTTCACGTGCTGCAATGGGTCAGGATTCAGCCAATACGGGTCTCTGGATCTCGCAGACGCCATGTCCGTTCTCAGATTACGCCCATTCGACGCGTCCGGTCTTTACCCGCGAATCATTCTGTCTAGGAGGTTGAATGCAGCGGCGCTCGGGGAACTGCGACACAACCAGTGTACGGCGCGGCGCCCGTTTCTTTGGGTTCTACTCTCGCGTCTTCTTCTCTTCAACGAGTTTTGCGCACTATACGAGGCTCGCGGCATCCCTGAAGCGCAGGCGCGGCGCAAGTGGCTTCTGCTGCAGCTTCGCCCGAAGAGCGTAACTCGCGTTGACCCTTTCTACGGCATGTCGACGACAATCCGTGATCTTCACCTCGACGACGATGACCTTCTTTCCCGTATTGCCTCTGCGATGCCCGCGTGCCAGGATCGTATCACCTTCGTCGCTATTGACGAGGCTCAGGTCCCTCAAACGCGGTTCGAGACCTCATTCGCAACCGCAAACCCATATCGCCTTCAGCATGCTCCGCTGCTGCGCGAGCTGATCAAATGCTTCGGAGAGCACTTACCGCAGAAGCGCTTCATCATCTCCAGCCATCGCTTGGACCTTCCTCTGGTTGAGGAAGCGCTGTCAGCCGCGCACGCGCGAACAAACGACGTCCGACATTTCTACGCATTAGGGAGCGTTGAGACCGTCGAAAAAGCCAGTTCATATATCAGGCATTTTCTTCCGGAGGCGTCTGACGATGATTGTCGCTTCATTTTCGCCTGGACGCGTGGTCGGTGCGTGTTGCAAGTACGAGACTCGATCCAACGTTCAATATGTTTACCAGATATCGATTCTTAGCTATGGCGGTGATGTTCGTACTCATGTTTGGCGTGCGGAACATCGCTTCTATCGTCCACGCACTGGTCTTCGCGTTAGGGGACTACGATCATCCTGGTTCGGCACATTTACGTGATCAATATCATTTTCAAGTGGCACAGTCTGTGCCAATTTTCTACCACAAGACGCTGAGTGGTACGGGTCGATCCAGTACCACGTAATTGTACTGATAATTTCACAGATTCGGACGAACATGTTTGGATGGCGCTCCGCAGGGCTACGATCGATTATGCGCTGCACGGCGCTCTGCATCTAATGGACGAGCAAGAACGCGTCCCCACTGTGAGCTCGAATGTAGCGTTCTTCGACGACGTGTCCGCGGTCCGCGTGTCAGAACCTATCGTGATCCTTCGTCTTGCGCGCTGGATTTATAGGTCTCAAGTAGCCGGCATCCACGGCGTCATACGACGCAAGCTCGAGGACAATAACTTCAACCTTGCAGACGCCGCATTTTACGATGGATTCGCTGCTCTTGTCTGGGAGACATTATCATCTGGAACACTCGACCGCTGGCTAAACTTTCCTGGACTGCGACCATCTTGGACGCAACACGGCGCCGCGCTCATCTTACCGCGATTTCGTCACCGGCGCCAACCGTTCGCTACCTTTGGTCGCGACGCCCGTCCGTCCTCGCTGCTAGTCTTCGCCCGTACTAGTGACGACGTGTTCAGTTGGCTCAATAACGCATCACAACCGTTCTTGGTACCCGACGAAGGGTTCGGGGCCGAGCTGCTTTTCATGCTTGACCTGCATGGGGGCAACCAGGTCCTCGTCACCGTGCACACGAAGTTTTCGGACAAGAAGCGCACGCGCCGGGACTTCCGCGTCGTTCCTCCGCGGCCGGACGAGCTGTACAAAAACGTCAGTCGTCAGCTGGTCGCTCGTCGTGTGCACGGCTGACTTAGCATGCAGTCGCCTGAAGACAACGAGAGACTCATGGACCTTCTCTCCAAGCTCCCGCCACTTCCTATCGGGTCACGCAAAAGAGCGCGCGCGTCAGACACACCAAAAGATCGTTATGCGCGGTTACCGTTACTACGCCTACTATGTTTTGCCGAGCCATGGCGCGTAGGCGAAGCGTACGACCCTCCCGTCGCTTCTGTCGATTTTCGGACCCTGCTGGAGCTTCCTGCTCCCGTGGAAATTTCTCTCAGTGATCTGGAACGGAGGATTTTGGATTCGGTATAGTCTAGATTTGTGTTTCGGTTGTCTGCTCCTTCGTTCGCTATCCCGCTTTGACCCTCGCTATCTGATTCTCGTTCAGGTTGTCAGCTATTACTATCAGACTCCCTTGCGCAACCAACGTTCATGGGTGCTCAAGATTCTGTTGTATTAGGCGACTTCAAGGCCGGTTCGTGAAGAGCAAAGACCGCATCCAGGAGCTGTGGGCGAACATGGACTCCTCGGCGTTCAACTTCTGCGAACCGTTCAGACCGAACGCGGCAGGACGATTAGCCTTGTATGTATAACAGCGAGCAGACAGATCCAGAACACGATTGTGGAGCAACGACTCGACTATCACAAAACAGGGGAAATGCGGACTACACCCCAAGGGCCAAAGTCGGACTGGCTGTCGGAGCGCAAATTGACTCTCTCGACCTCTCACCTCCGCGACTTAATTTCCTGTGGCACCACGGCACCTAAATAAAGACTCAACGCCCCGCTGCGCTGGCTCGACTCCGTCTCGACACTCGTGCTTTGTTCGTAAGCTCTGGCTAGACGTCACAGCTGGTACCTCCTGGCCTCTAGGCGCCGTCACTTGTGACCCACAGCCCTTCTTTCCGCCGTCTTCCCTGCCCAAATTCATTAGCTGTTCCCTGCCGCTACATGGACCCCGAGGACATAGATATTAGACCCCCCTGGCTGCTAGTTCTGGGAACTTGGAACCCGTCCTTTGGGCCCTATTCTTCTCTCATGGGTCGCGACCTACTGCTCGGCCAACCGGACGCTTCAAGCGCTCTAGTTCCTGCGGCCGTAGCCTTTTCGCGCCACATAGACGCACGCCCTCGACTCGTCCAGTCAATACTTTCGGGCGCACGGTGTTCGGTTACTGACCGCGCTAAGGTTGCAAAGCGGGCTGGCTCGTCCGGACCATGGCTAAAGAAGCCGTCACTTTAGTCGTGCACTATACATAGACGAAACGGCGCGTCTTCGTCGCGTTAACAGCGCTCCAGCGGCGAGAAGCCTCCGTACACCGTCTGCGTCTACCCTGGCTAGATCCTCGCCTTTGGTCCGTAGCCTGTCGCTCCGGTCTCGAGCTCGCCTCCTAGACTGTAGGTGTGGCCTAACAGACGGTATATAAAGACACATCAACTCGCGCGAAGGAGTTCATCTAAGAAAGTCTCATATACCATACCGGTACTTCGAATACTACAACTACTACACTGATGGTGCGCACACATTGTCAGCGAAGCATGTCTCTAACGCTCACTTCTGGTAGATGCAGTTCACTGCGTTGGTTTCCTTCGTGCTGTCCGCCATAACGATGACGCGCGCAGTCCCACTCGCCGATCGCAGACATCCTATCCCTGCTCTTCCAGTGCGTAAAATTCACCCTTCAACTTCACACGACACCGACATTTCCAATGTACAGACCGAAGCTACCGTCTGGATGCACCGCGACGGTAGCCTCTACGAGCCGAACGCGACAGACGCATACTTCATTCATGACGGCCTCGCGTTTCTCTACTCCAACTCGACGCTCCGTCCCAAGCCCGTGACATACTCCATCTCCCCTCTCCCCCACAACGAGTCCTTCGTCACGCTCGCCACGCCGCAGGGGGAGCTCTGCCGCAAACAATGGCCGTACTACATCAACTGCACCGCGGGGCAGGACGTTACGACTGCTCCTGTCTGGCCGATCCAAGTCGAGTGGAAGCCGGAGAACAAGAGGTGGGACCTCGTATCTGATTCAACTTGGGGATGGTCCATAGTATGGACCTTGGCGGATAACGAGGTGGTTCTTAACGATGCCCCCTATCTCACGGGCTGGGAAGTCTGGCTTGACAAGCCTGGAAAGACTGTGTAAGGGTTACTCAAGTAATGTCCTGGGACTGTCGCACTTGTATTTTGCCGTAATTGTGTGTGACGTTCCCAACGTCTGAATGAATGGATATGGCTCGAGTACAGTCCTACCATAGCAGAACGGGGGACGTCCGCGGTGTACAGAAGAAAGGGCAATGCAGCCGGAGGATAGGGATACGTCTGCGGCGTTGCGGGCGCTGAGCGCTGAACGGTGCGGATAGCTGGGAGGAAGGGATGCCCATATGTGCTGGGGCATTGGTTCAAGTTATCATCCTCTACGACTCGCGTTCGTGTCCCGGCATAGTACCTCACATACGTATAGGATTCTGGCCAAAGACCCATGGGCGATAAGCGCAGTAACGAGTAGATTTCTGTCAACAGTTCAGTCAGTACACATATAACATATAGACAGCGCGACGATAACACAGCAGCAATGGGGCAAGATGCGATCCAATGTATACGTATATATGCAGGTCATAGCTTTTCTTTTCTTTTTTCCCTCCGGAGACGACCAACTCTAGCTCTCGGGTTCCTTTTCGGATGCGGCGATGATGGCGTCTGCAGCGGCGTCGGTGTTCGCGGTTGCGGCCATGACGACTTCGTCAGCGGGCGCCTCGTCGACAGCAGGCGCTTCGGTCTGAGCGAAGGAGATGAGCACGTCTATATCTGCGCCGAGCTCGTTAACGCACCGTGTCTGCAACGATTGCGTCGGCAGCAGCATCTGTGTTGGCAGTGGACGCCATGATGGCCTCATCCGCGGGCGGTTGCTCTTTCGCGGCAGATTCCTGGGCAACATGAAGCGTCAGTGCACATCGAGGGTAACGCAGAGCTCGAGCAACGTACAGCGATGACGGCGTCAGCAGCGGCATCCGTGTTCGCTGTCGAACTCATAACAACCTCGTCAACGGGCGCAGACTCTTCGACGTGGGCCTACAGCAGTGTCAGCACCGTGCACGAAGTGCAAAGGGCACGCGACGGCACGCACAGAAGACTCAGCGATGACGACGTCCGCAGCTGCATCAGTGTTCGCAGTGGCGGCCATGACGCTCTCGTCCACAGGCATATCGACAAGAACGGGCGATTCGGGTTCAGGTGTGGGTTCAGGCTCAGGCTCGGGCGCGTCCACGACTTGCTCCTCCTAGATAAATAGACAATGAGTGACAGAGTGACGTCAACGATAAGCAGAACGCACTAGATCTGCTGGTGGCATGGCATCGGGTGCCGCTTCCTCCACAGGCGCTGCTTCAGATACTGGCTCGACTTCGGCGACGACCTCGGGCGTACTCTCCTCAATGGCAGGTTCGGCGACGGATTCCTCGACAACAGGCGGCTCCGGTATAGGTTCCTCGACGACGGAGGGCTCGTCTGCAGGCTGAGGCGCAGCCTCCTCTGCAACCTCCTCGGGCACAGGCTTCTCGACTGCAGGTGCCACCACAACAGCTGACTCCTCTGCAGTGGCCTCCTCTACAACGGGCTCTTCGACCGTAGGCTCTACCGCTGGCGTCGACTCTTCCTCTTTAGGCTCGGGTACGGCATCATCCACAGCACCCTCCTCTGCAGGCGCAGGCGCAGTCTCGTCAAGCAGCGACTCGTCGCCTTCAGAGCCAGAAAGCGGGAACGACCCAATCGTCGGCGACTCGATCGGGTGCCCGTTCACGACCAAGTTCTCCGGCTGAGGGATCTAGGACGTGAAAGCGTCAGCGTCAGCGACGGCGGCAGGGAGGGTAGGGAGGGCGGTTTGGAGGACTACAGACGCAGAACTCACCTCGACCCTCCGCACGCCCATAACGCGCGCCACTTCCTCATCCGCATCACTCTCAATCTCCTCCTCGTTCTCATGCTCACCGCCCGTCTGGTCTTCCCACAACTGCGGGTGCGTCTTCCAAACCAAGCCGAGCGTCAGCGACGTCAAACGAGGGAAAAGGAACGCACATCGCGCGCCGGCGTCAAGACAATCCTCGGCATCTCCCCTCCATGCGGAAGCGTGATCGCGATCCTCGGCACTTCAGGTCTCAGATGCTTCGGCCGCTCGTCGGGCTCCTCGACTTCGATGTCGATATCGTCGTTCGTAGCCGGTGGAGGCGTCCGTGCGATCTCGCGTTCTGCGCGGTCCGGCTCATCTTCATCCTGCACAGGCGGTATTTGCGGCTCGTCCGCGTCCGCGAAACGCTACCAAAACCCAACCGTCAGCTCCAACCACACCTACGACATTCCGCCGACGTACCTCCACCTCCTCCTCTACCAAAGCCTCAGCCGGCTCCTCCTCCACAACGACCGGCAAATTCACAACAGGCCGAACCGTCACGTCCACATCCTCTTCGCCCTCCTCCGCTTCCGCTTCAGGTATCGCGCCACCATCCGCCGGACTCCAATTGACGATCCGTAACGGCTGCTGCTCTGTATCCACCTCGCCGCCATAGTCGAGTTCGGCACCATCCAAGTCGTCGTCGTACTCGGCGTCATCCTCTTCTTCCTCGTCCTCTTCATCGTCGTACTCGAAATCGTCATCGTAGTCCTCCGCAACAGGTGCAGGCGCGCCGAACTGCGGCTGGGGGGAGACGCGTTCGTCAGTGACCGTCCGACGAGTGAAGCAAGTGAAGAGTAGTGTAGCATGGGCAGGAGAAAGAAAACAAGAAAAGCACTCACCACGCCCCCACCCGTATCCGCAAAGCCCATCATAGGCCTCACACCCACACCAGGCCTCATCCACGTCCCTTCCTCCGTCCCCACCCTTCCCCTTTTCTCCCCCTCTTCTCCCCCTATTCCACCGCCGCCACTGAACCGCCGCTCCAAACCAGGAGCACTCCTCCGTTTCGCCCGTCCCTCCGCTTCCTCGTCCCCAAGACGTCCTTCGGAAGTTTCAGAAGAGAAGGAGATGGATGTCGCGGGGACGAGTGGGACGACGTTTGAGAGGTTTGGAGGCGCGCTGAACCGTTTCCGGCCGCGGATTTCACGGCCTCCTCCTCCTCCTCCTCCTCCTGGGATTTTGATCGTCGGGGGTGGTTGGGAGTTCCAGTACGACGGAGATGGAGAGTCGGGCGAGGGCGCCCGACCGCGGTTGAGTAATGGCGAGTCGGTAGGCGTCTCTGTGACGTTCGAGTCGGCGGAGGGGGAAGGCGAAGGTGCGTCGATCATCGTATACGGCGAACCCGCCTGGTCCTGCTCGTCCTCCGTGAAAGGCGACTGGAGATCAGGAAACTGGCCCGGCGTCGCACTCGCAGTTGGCTGCAGGTGATCGGGCGACGACTCAGGCAAGACAGCGCGTACGAATGTCGGTGTGCGGGGCTAGTAGTCCAAAAAAGAGCACGGGCGTCAGTACATCACTTTACCAGAACGGAGATAGAAACGTACAGCGTTGGAATTCGCAGGCTGAGGGAGGGCGTTCTCCTTCTCCTCCTCCTCCTCGGCGGCGGGCTCGTCGTCGCGCGCGGCAGTGAGGAAGTCAGGCATGCTCTCGCTCGGTAAACTAGGAGTTCCAGGCGCGCGCTCGACACCGATCTCCTTCGCAGCCACAAGGAACGCAGGCGCAGTCTCGCTCGGCAATTCTATCTCCGGCGCAGGACCAGGTGTCCCGTCCTCGTCTTCAGAAGAGACGAGAACGGCGCTGTCCATCAGTCCGTTCGTCTACAACACGTCAGAGCCAGTTCAAAGCTAAGAGAAGGCCAGTGCGCGTACCTTGACGAAACTCGCGACCAACTCGTCCTGGGGCGTCTTCATCTCCTCCAACGTTCCCGCCTCCACGACAGTTTCCTCTTGTACGACCAGCCCGTCCTCAGTCTCCACCGCCACACGCTCGAGTTCCGTCGACGATGTGACGATGTAGGAGGAGGAGCTGACGGAGGACAGGTCGATGAGCGATGCGTCGAGCGATGTAGATGTCGTAGATGTAGGCGGGATGGTTATCGAGTGCTGAAGCGGAGCGATCTAGAAACCAGTCAGCGTTTGCGGAGGTACAAGGGACAAGGGACAAGACGTACCGCGCGATTATCGAAACCGTTCACCAAGGGCGACTCGTCCTCGTTCGCGCCGCTACTCCATTGCGTGACGTCCAGACCATTGTACCCCGCGTCCAACGTCCTGCTCATGACGGCCTCAAGTTCGGCTGGTGTGGGTCCGCCGACGGTGTTGAGCGTGAGCGGATCGTCGTCGTGCGCGAGGGACTTGGCGGCTTCGCGTGTGGAGACGAGTGGTGATGGGGACGGGTCGGCGAAGAGGGAGATGAAGGACGTGAGAGGGGCGCGGAGACGGTCGAGTACCGTTCGTGGGCCAGGCGTTGGCGCGACTTCAACGACGGTTTCTTCCTACAAAGACGAGGCGTGTAGATTAGCATACGCGGAGACGAATGTGAGATGGGACGCGTACGGGAAGCTGGAGCACGTGCGGTGCGCGTGGCGTCGCCACATCTGCGTCCGCGTCCGGTTCGTCCTGTGTTCGCAGCGTGTAAGGCATAGTTCGTACGGTTAGGTGGAGGAGCATACGAGTACGAGATGGTGGTGCGCATGGCCATTCCCATTCCCGTTGACGAGCTGCTCTTCTTTGACCTACACGAAAACGATTCACGATAAGTACAATACACAACAGAACGCGCAGCGCAGGTTACGCACTTCGATCAGGTCGACGTGCGCAACCTCGACCGTCCCGTTCGCGTCTTCCACTTCTACTTCGACCTCAACTTCTGTCTGCACGAACAAAGCACCGCGTCAATCCCAGGCATCATGCGAAGCCAACACGCGCGAACGTACGACTTTGACGAGTCTACGCCTCCTGCCCGCGATACGGGCGCCCAAATTCTGCAACGCGCGCGCCAGAGCTGCGAGGACGGCCCAACACGCAGGATGGCTGAGCAGGAACGCCAGGCGTATCAGACTCTCTTCCACCTGGGCCTTGTCGAGTGCGTTCCAATAGTCTACGAGCGTCGGTTCTGAGCCTGGTTGTGCTTGTGGAGGTGTTGCGGACGACGGGTTAGAGGAAGATGCTGGAGAGGCGGGCCAGGAGATATGGGGCGTGTTGGCTGGCGGTGGACGCGGGAGCCAGATGGCGGCGAGGGTGAGTATGGTGCGCCAGAACATCCCGGACGGTGTGCGCGGGACGGGACGCGCTAACGGGAAACGGGCGAACGGACGAGAGGGAGAGAGCGTTCCGAGCTCCGACTGTCCCCCTCAACCGCACCGACGTCACACGCGATCCGCGCTCGACACTGCACCGCGCTTGGACGGCGTTTACTTTCTTATCGCCACCATCGATGCATGTCTCGACACCGCCTGCCCATCCTCGTACGTTACAGCGCTCTAGCTGTACAGGATCCACACTAGTTCCATCCTCAGACGTTGTACTCTCGCACGATCCGATTTGTTCACTCCAGAGGACCTCCGCTGGCTGTCCGTTCTGTGACTGCATCCATCTCGTGCACTCTCTCGTGCGCGAGGTTGCCGCTGGAACAGACCGTACCGCTGCCGTACCGTCACCGCTGCGGCTTATCACCCTGGCCAACGATCGATTTTCACGTTCGGGGATCCCTTGAACGGTCTTATTCTCTGTTTCTTCCCCATCAGCGCGTACTCATCTCTAGACGAAATGCCTGAAGACCTAGCTTTCCGTAGGTAAGTAAGTAGGACCGAATTCCGTCGCGGGCGTCGGGGAAGACTTCGCGGCTATAATCCCTTTGGCTTGTGCGCACTCGCCATGGTCGGCACTACCTTCGCCTTGAGCGTCCATCCTCTCGTTTGTGAGTGGGAGGCGTGTGCACTTCTGCACGTCGCCGCTCACAGCGAAAGGACGTACGTTCATTGGTCATCACGACGGTCGGCACCACCATCATCATCCAAGTCTCGCTAGCCTTGAGCGGCCGTCCTGTGCTCTAATGGCGGGAGCGCGTGCACGGGACATCACTCTCACTTGCACGTGCCGCCGCCGTTAGGAGAGGACGTACGTTCATTGGTCGGTCGACACACATTCGCTCGCCTTGCGCGTCCCTCCTTTGCTCGCGGGGCAAGACTCTTCGCTTTCGCTCGTGCGCGCCGCCACTGTCACTGTCGGAAAAAGGACGTACGGGTGCGGCTATTCGTTCTCATCGTTCGTCCGCTCGCCTGTCATGGATTATGTCCTCCCCACTCACCACGCGCTAGGTAAGATCTTATCATAATGCTCTGCACCTCTGTGAACTCGAATCCTCGAGCCTGGCGCCTGCTCTTCCTGCTGCGCACATCGTACGGCACATGACACGCGTCCTCTGCAGTTTCGCGGGTACCTTGAGTGTCCGTCCTACCCCATCTGGGTCAATTTGCGCGTACCCAGTGACGGTACAATATTACTATTGCACCGTCACCTGTGCGCGCGTGCCGTCTTAGTGGGAATAGGACGTATGCTCACTGGTCACCCGTACTGACAAATCACATCCCCGCGTACTCGTCGCTCGTCGTCCGCGCGATCCCAACAACCTTGGCGATCCCGAACGCGGCACCCGATGTCACGCTGGTACACATCACCTTGGGCGTTCCGTCCCGTCCCAGTGTTGAGGGGTCCTTATCCCCTGTCATTTCCGCGTGCCGTCTGCGCGTGAACAGGACGTACGTTCATCCATATGTACTAATAGCAGAGTCGCACACTCGGCACTCACTCAAAGAGCCTTGAGCATTCAGGGAAATGGCCATACCCCTGTCATTTGCACTTTCTGTCAGCGTGCGTGAAGGACGTACGTTGATTGGCTTAGAAGAGTTCTGGAGTGCTATCCACGGGGACTGTTCATGATGGTGCGCGAGGGAAAGGCCATTGTCAAGATACTTGGTGTACATTGTCAGATAAACTACGTCTTCTGATGATACATCACAACCTCCTACTCCTTCTCAGACTAAGGTTAGAAGGGACGATACCCGAATTCCCACTGCGCGGACAGCGCATTCGCTATCGGCATCCCCTCGCTCCATATATCCGCCCCATCCATTGCCCGCAGCGCATCTGACGTTCCCGTATCCTCCGGCCGGATAACCCATATCCTTCCCGAATCCTCGTCCCGTTCACGTTCATGGAGGGCTGGTCGCATATCATGCGTCGATGGCAACCGTGCGAGTACACGTGTAAGCGACGGGCACCGCTCCCGGTCGAGAAGTTGGTCGAGCGTTGCCAGACAGCAGAACCCCAGTATGACATGTGTCAACTCCGGCAAGGACGGCGGGAGTCGGTTGATACACGCCGCGGTGTATAAGCGTCTCACACAGCTGAGAGCAGCGCCGAGATGCGGAGAGACCAATCGCCGTTCGATGAACGTATAGTCGAAGAAGACTGTTGTCGGTCGGAATGTAGCCGACATCGCGAGCGCGGAGAACATATCGAACGGGACGGCGACGAATGTAAGGTGTGATAGCGTAGCGGCCAGACGACCGTCAGATCTCCAGTTCACCTGCTGAACGTCGGCGGTGAACACTTGGGTGACAAGCGTGCGGACGTGTTTGATGGTCTCCCGACGCGCCGTCCAGAGGAAGTGATGTAGGTCTGTCCACGACCGACTCTGGACGACGAGAGATTGGAAGAGAATTGGCAGGACGCACGCGTAGACACCGCGACATGTGAGAGCCAGGCTTTGCCCGACCCATCGAACGTCAACGCGGGAACGCGCGCTCGCCGCGGCGGTCTCAGCGATAATCAAAACGAGTTCTGTGGGCAGCATGTCGGTCAGGGGAGAAAAACAGGACACATTCGAGGATTTATATATCGTGCATTGGGAGGAGCGTGGTGTAAAACGCTGAACACGAGGCGCTGACGCATCCGAGTCTGATGCGCCATTGTCCTTCCGACCACGCAACAAAGCCGCTTGGACACGAAAGGCAAGGAATGGGGAAAGCGTACGTACTCCTTGGTAGTTGGACTTCTGCGGTGCCCGATGCTGATGCTGACCATCGTGGACCGAGGCACTATCGAGTTCAACTTAGCCGCAGTCTCTCCAGTTGGGCCGGCAAGTCAGCTCACCAAAATTTCTGAGGGATCGGCGTGCGGTGCGTATAGACGGTTCTCTAGGCGAGAGTTGAGACTGGGAGCGCTAGGTTGAGAAGGTGGCATCGTTGTCGAGAGTCAAGGCTCAGGCTGAACCGCGCCTTTGTAGTATGACATACATTGTCCGAGGGTGGCACCAGCGTAATCAGGTGAGTAACGTTTGCGAACCAGGTTCTCCATTGTTCTTCAGGCCACGCAGATCTTCACGTTGGATATATCAGGCAGGAGATGTAGAATGCGTACGTACTGATGTTCGCCGTACTCCCCAGCCCGTATGTGCTTACGCGGTAGTAAACGGGAACAGCGAGATACGCATCTGGTGGCGTCTCAGCATGCGTAGGAGCCGCTATAAGGGAGCAATGACCATACAAGGGCGAGAGTTCATGTGCAGTAGATACGACAGTACTGAAGAAACTGATAGCGCACTCGAACCCTTGACACCGCCGGGCGCAACTTCAACTCGTACTGCAGCCTGAGTGGCGTTCGAAGTCTGCCAGCTGCACTGGTCGAACACGCGTGACTAAGCAAAGCCAAAATGTATACGTGCAAAGCCTAACCAAGTAAGTATCCAGGTCCAGAGATACGGAAGTGTGAGCCTTCCGAGTTCCTTAGCGGCCACGGGATGCAACGAAAAACGCAAGAAACATGTCGTTATTGATTCCTGGTGATTAGATAATTAAGTACACAGCTATGCGCCGTCCTCGCGGCGCGTCCCTTGGATTATTACGACTAGTACGAAGGAACAGGATACCTTGGAAAGAGTGGGAGGAGTGGGAAGCGAATGAGTTGGAGAGTTGATTCCGCGCAGAAGAGAACAAAGAAGACGATTAGAGACCCGAGTCTAAGGGAGAGACGTGTCAGTAACTACGATGCGCAAAAGACAGCGCCATAGGTCCTCACCAGTCTTCTTGCCGTACGCAAGGGTGGCAGGATTATACCACGTCTCGAAATCCGAGCACGTCTTCTCCCACTGGGCGTCGAGCGTCATGTGGTCGAAGATCTCCGCCTGGCGCTCGACGAGCTGGAGCGACAGCCCCTCGGAGACGTGCCACGCGATATGGCAGTGCATGACCCACACGCCCGGGTTGTCCGTGCGGAATGCGATGAAAAGGTGGCCATTGCCGGGAAGCATCGCGACGTCGCGGCGGGTCGGGTTGTTCCACTTAAGCGGAGTCGTCGCGGCGTCGAAGGTGCCCGTGCCCTGCGCGACGACGTTGAAGTCGTGCCCGTGGAGATGGATCGGATGCGCGACGGGGGATTGGTTCTGGATGACCCAGTATGCGGTGCGATTCGCCTGGTCGATGAAGATGGGATTGAGAGGAGGCGGGAAAGCTTGTTTTGAACCCGCGCTTTAGTAACGGATTGGAGAAAAGGGATAGAAAGACGTACTAGTGTTGCCGTCGGCCAACTGCTGCAGAGTCGGGTAGTTGAAATCGATGTTCATGGTCGCGCCATGAATGTTCCAGCGAAAGACCATGTCGCCGTTGACACTAACGCGTTGAGGCGCGCTGACCGGGACGGAGGTCTGGTCACCAGGGAACGCGGAGTTATCGACGGTGATCGGGACGTAAGGAACGAGCGTCTGTTCATCTGTGCAACTATCGGTGACAGTTGTCGGCGTGCTCGTGGGAAGCGCCGTGACGCCCCTGTACGCAATGTAGCCGGTAACCGTGCCGTCGTTGTCGTTCGCAGCGCTGCACGAGATCTGCGGCCAGGCGCGGAGCCAGTACGACGCGTTGGGAGCCTGGTTCGCCTCGATGATAACGTCGTATCGTTGGCCGATGGCAATACCGACGTTGTCCGTCACATACGGGTTGACTGGGACAAAGTCGCTCTGGATAACCGTCATCTGGTGTGAATCAAGCGACACGCGGAAGAAGCTGGGTGCGGAGTTAAGGTCAGCGAGCCGGGCTCATGGCGCGACGTACGTGTCGACGGCAGTGTTGACGAAGCGGATGCGGTGTTTCTTGCCGGGAGTGAACGTCGCCTTGAAGCGCCTGCCCTGAGTCGTGTTGGCCGGATTCGCGTTCATGCCGTTAAGGAGGAAGTTCTGCGCACGCGGCGGGCCAGTCCTCTCCGCGTCAAGGGCAGCCTGGAACGCGGTCTTCGGGCGAAACCACTCAGAGAGAGTAACTGTGCCTAGGTCAATGTCGTATTCGGCGGTGGCTGGACCGTTGATCTGGAAGAAGCGTGAGACGAGAACTTGAGATCATCGAGGGACAGACAAAATGTTACCTGTATGGCGCCCCAAACACCGTCACCGTACTGCGCGCTGTTGAAACACCCTATCAGAAGAACTGGCAAGGAATGTCGGAGGGTTCAGTGGATAATCACCTATAGTGGCTGTGATACCTAGGGGGATGACACGACATGTCAATCAGACACTCCTGCCAAGAGATGTATGCGAATGTTGACGTACCAGCTAGTGCCGTACTGCTCAGCAATGAACTTGTAGACCTTGGTCTTCCCCGGTGCGAGCGGGCACTCCGTCACACCGTTGACGCCATCGTTCTTCGAGTTTTCGAACTGCCTTATACCGTGCCAGTGAATGCTCGTGCTAAACAAAGAGTTGAGTCGTCAGATAACAAGGGCGTACAGCGATGCGTGATCGAACCCGTTGTCTTTGAGCCCGTTCGTGAGGTGGACCTCGATGGTGTCGCCCCAATTGGCAACGAGCGTAGGGCCGGGCATCTGCCCGTTCATGGCGAGCGCCATGCGAGGAATACCGTCCGGCGAGAGCGTCACGTTCTGCAGTGTCCAGTGGTACTGTCACGGTGTGCAAGTGTTAGCTGCTGAAATAGCCTCGCGAGCGGAAAGACGAACCACACGCGTAACGCCGGTGCGCGGACCCGTCGTGTAGTAATTCGTCGCCTAGGAAAGGCTTAGCGAACACCGATCAAGGGTCGAAAAAGGCGGAGCTCACGATGTCGAACCTGCCATCCCAGCAGAGCTTGGACTGGGCGTTGGTGCATCGCGCGGGCGGAGGAGGAGGGCGGGACTGTCTGGCGACAAGACCATCGTTCAAGGAGCGAGTGACAAGGCTGCGGAAAGGAGTCAAACGAAGAGAATGACGGCACGTTCTGCAGCGTACCGTTCTTCGGCAAAGCCAGGAACGACCGCGGCGAGGAGGGAGAGGGAGAGAAGGAGGGAGAAATGCATGAGACAGGAAACCGCAGGCAACTGGGGCTGAGGAATTCGACGGCGAACTCATACGAGCCTTTTAAACATTTCCTGTCGTGATCTAGCGACTGTGCGGAAGTCTCACGCCGTTACGTCTCGCGTGCGTGAGGGTTGCACGGCAGACACTGCCTACCCACAAAAGTCCGCGATGGATGTGACTGAGTACGAGGCGAAAACGCCTCAGCGAGAAAGGAGAGCAAAACTCCTGACATTCTCGGGAGCGTGAGAGAGCCTACCTATCACCGCAGTTTCACTACGAGACCGGGTACCACCGCGGGATTCAGGGAACGTGGGGCCATCACGGTGACCCGAGTATCGCAGCATAGGATTTGTACAATTAGCCGATGTCCCGGAAAAGGCACAATATTTTTTCGATTACGCTCGCGGGCGCCGAGGGGATCAGCCGCCCGTGCAAGGCCGCGGGATCCACTTAGAGAGTTGCGAGGGACGTCAACGCAGGGACTGCCGGGGTTCCGTCACTTTCAAGAACGGATTGAGACCAGGCGGTTCAGGAACAGCAACTTGAGCAACTGGTCATCCATGTCCCTTGACTCTGCGCGCAGCTGTCGACAGCGATCCATCATGAGGAGTTCTAGGCAAGGTCGCTGCCCGACGAAAGTGAAGTCGGAGATGATTCACCGCGCTTAGAGTAAAGTTCGGTGAGTGTACACGCCAGCCCGATGACTGGCTGGGCAGTGGGAACCTCCCGAAGAAGTGGCACTACTACCCAAAGCTCGGCTACGAACAGTTCCGCGCAAGCCTGGGATAATGTTATGCAAGTCCACATGACGCGCAGTCCAAGAACGATCAGCGGAAAAAGCGCAAACGCCCGCACTAGACCAGGATGTAGAATGATGGCACTTGGTCCGGACCACCACTTCCATTACGACAGAACACCGATTCTAGTGCCATGACCGTCGGACTTCCTGTGCTCTGTTGTTGGCGGCGTCGAACTCGTCGGATAATACGAGGCGGTCGACTGCGTGTGAGAGACAATGCGCAGATGCTGGGACCGGGCGATTGTGCGGGGCCCCGCGGAAGAGAAAGTGATGCCGTTCGCTCGCCAGCCAATCTGCACCCGCGCTTGACGTGGACGTGGCAGACGCGCGAGGGAAAGTAGCAGAGCACCGTCGTTTACAGATGTGAGAATCTGTGGTTGAGAAGTAGTTGGAGTATGGTAAGCCAGAGCTGGCGAAGTCCTGTCGTCCTCCCATGGGCCACCCAAGCCCAAGGGTTGAGCGCCATCAATCTGTCTGACGTAGGAGACGTAACATGTGCAGTCCCCAGAGCGTAAGACACGACCGAGCAGGTCTAGCAATGGGACGGCGACGAGAAGGAGCAGAGACGCACGAAGCGGACGGCAAGCGCGAAGGTTGCGCTGTCGAGGTATTATAATGGAGCCAGCGCATGATCTTGAGTGATCCAGCCATCTGCCGAAGCACGGCGACAATTGAGCGACGATGCAGCAGATCTTGCGCGACGTCGACGAGCAAGAGGGAAAAACGGTTAATCCCGCATCTTGGCACTGACCACATGCGCTGAGTGCGACGGCGACAACGGCGAATGTGACAAGTAATCGCACTCGTTACGATTCATTATTTCTTAACGAGACTCAGGCGGAAATGTTGCGAACTCGTACAGTCTGGCGATAACTCGCTGGGACCGCCAACTGTTTGCCCGTCAACATCCCAGAACTCTGCAAGAGCCATCGGAATTGCGCTGAGTAACCGTCACAGCCGGCGAGGTCAAAGAGTCGTGTCCGAAATTTCGACAGTGGTAGACCAATATCTCAATATCGCGCAACGCCCGCTCTCGTGGTCGAAGTACCGGAACTCACTCGCACGTACGCACGTTATTGGCAGCTCCTTGCAACTCACGATCCACGGCGGATGAGTCTGCGGGGTGCTGACCTACTTGACATGCTCATTGCGCCTGTGAGAGACGACTCTCCCAACTGCATGGCAGAGGTCAGTCTTCTGTTACCCACATTCTTACAGCGATGAAGAAATATCTGCACCTCAATCGCAACTTCGCCCTAGTTCGCAGGCACGGCGTGTACTTACAGTATGAGTGCGTAAACTATTTCCATCCTCACTGCTTACCAAGCAGCATCAAAGGGTCACACTGGAAGAAGGGGAAGGGTGTTCCCATGCTCTCCGACGGTGACTGCCCACTGACGTTGACACAGTGCCTAGATTGCCTCTTTGAGATTACGGCGGAGTGGCACGCTCCCTGTCAACAACGGCGAAACAACGTTCTCCCCCCTCTTGGTCACACGTCGACTTCCTTGACGGCGTGAATCCCTGCGGGGAGGGGTCGGGGCACATGATCTTCCTCAGCGTGTCAACAGTAGATTCAGTGTGCGTGAGATTCGCGGAAGACTGGTGGCAGATGGGTCGGTGTCAGCAACGGAACGTCCCATTCGACTTGCCTCTCGCCCCCGTTGTGAATGTGGACACATATCTTGCATTGTTGGGATCGAGTGACCAAACTTTACGATTCTTTGATGAATGGCGAGTCCAGCGCATCTAAGTACATGTCGTGTCTATTAAAAAGCGAGCGACCCGAAGCGAGTCGATAACCGTCGTCCAAGTCGGCGAGCGAGAGGGGAGCAATAGATCCATCATGTCCTAACAGCTTTGATCAGAAAGGGTGCAACACCTGCGTATCGTTAATAGGTAATTGCGCCGCAAGGTCACGCATACTCACCTCCGGTTGGAAGGATATAGCGCTTCCTCCCAAGAGCGTCTCCCAGTCCTTTGATCCATCCTGAATGGGTTGTGATCGAGACGACTGACGCAGACGTCAGCTCGTGCAATGACGTCCTACGACTAAGCGTACTTTGCGCTGTCTCGTGCGCGAAGATTGCGTCCAGAACTGTTCGTGCTCGTTCTGCGACCGCTGCCTCTGACTCTACGAGCTTGGTGTGCGGATCTTCGTCGTCCTTCATCGCGGACCAGTCGAATGTCGGGTATTCGGACTGAAGCTGGCTGACTGGGAGGCGAATGTCGCACGTATGTCCATCTATCCTTTCGCGGACATTCTTCATGAACGTGTCAACGGCACTGTGGAAATATGACAGATACACCGAACTTACCTCCTCCACCCGCGCACTCTTGTCGGGGAAGGTACCCTGGAACGTTTGCAACGCTCTTCGGAGGGGAGAGCAGAGATAAAGATCTGGTTGTGGTGGTTTGTACTTCGCCCATGCTGCGTGCGCCGCCTTCGCTTGTTGAACGCCGACATCGGTCAGATATGGGTCGGCTAGGTAGTTTGTCAGGTACACAGGCATGACCGGAGCAGACGATGGCGACATACGTCCCCAAGTTGCTTCATTATCTCCAGACAAAAACGCCCAATGACTGCCGCGTCGTTGGTCATATATCCCTAGAAGCGCGAAGGAATGACATACGCCTCCCATGCCTGCGTTCTAGATCAATCGGGCGCCGGAGGACCACTGTGAGGACTGTACGGACCTCAGTGCCGTATTTCGACTCTGCCACATTATCTACGCTCTTGTTAGCATCCAAAGAAGATGTCGAGCGGCCGTCAGGACACGCACGGAATCCTTGCCCGTGCCGTCCAGCAAAGACGAGCTTATAGCTGGTCCCTTCCGGCGCTTGCTCATTCAGCGCCGCGACGTCGGGCCACGCATCTACAGTCAAACCGAAATTGGGTTCTACCTGTTGTTCGCGTGAGCTGACGGACGACTTGGGCGACGGTGACGCACTTGTTCGAGCGAAGCGACATATTCAAGCGTGTCCTGAACGAAAATTCCGGGAACGAGCTGAAGGGCGAGCGTTAGACGTCATGCGTCCGGTGTGCGACAGGGCTCACACTATAGGTAAACGACAGCGACATGGACGTCAGTGACGAAGATGCGGAGATCGCCGATGAGCGTCTAGATAATTTGGGCATGCGCGATAATCTTCCATCTACTATTGAACGTTGAACACGTAGGATACAGGAAGGAATGTCGTAAGATCGTTAGCACTAGTCAGATATACAGATACTTGGATCAGAAGTATACAGTCAAGACGGGAATGATTACAATGGACAGCACATGCGCGAACTTGAGCTCGAAGCTCGCAATACCTCCTCCAGTCCCCAAGATATCCTGCCCATTGCCAGAAGTCTTCCCGTCGTCATCTCCGCCAAGTTGCGGCCCACTGATGGACGACGGGAACGTGTCGGAGGTCGTATCGATGGGATCGTCGTTGACAGGACCAGTGGATATCGGAGGGAACGGCGTGTTCACCGAGCCCAAAGATGATCGCGTAGAGGTGAGCGTCTCGTCCGTAGTCGTGGAGGGAATCGTGGGTGGGTCTGAAGACGGCGCTCCGGTACTGCTGCCGGAGGACGAGCCGTCACCGTCGCAGTTGTGTACGCCGTTGTCGTTCCTGCAGAGCACTCCCGGGGCTATAGAACCGGCGTGAGCGGTGTACAGTCGCTGAAGTAGACAGTCACGTACGACAGCATCCGCCGTTTGCGCATTGCGCGAGCGAGGGATCCGTCGGGCACTCTTGGAAGCCCGAACAGACCTGGAGAAGTATTGTGAGCGAGATTGCGAGAAAGAGAAAACAGCTAATTACCTTCCCAATAGGGCAGCATCCATCCGTTTCGCAAACATAGCCGATGGGGCAGCATCCCGACTCATCTACAATGTGTGGTCAGGCCAACTCGAGAAGAAGGTTATATGCATCGAGGCGTACCAGCACAGCAGAAGGCACCCTGCGGGAGATGGTCAGTAGAGCGCAGGGTGCATTCTGAATGTAAGCTCACAGAATCGCAACAACCGGGACCACATTCAGTGAGGCAGGTTTGGCGACGCGCGAGCGGGAGAGCCAGCGGCGAGTATCCGCGGGTGTGGAAAGTCTTGACCTTAGGAAGATAGTACGCCGATAGTACGCCGTTCCGTCGAAGTGTTGATTCGCTGCTGCAATACCGAACGCGACGAGCGAAGGAGAGAACAGCGACGTAAGGCGGACCATAGTGATGGGAGAGACGGATTGGGAGTGATGACACCTCGAGGTGCTGCTCATGCGCTTTTTTATAGAGAGAGAGAGTTGGTCTTGGCGTCCTATAGGCAACACATCACCGCCCATGAGTGTCATGGAACGAATCGAGTCAGGAATGAGTACGCCGTTCATAGCAACATACCCGCACTAAGTGCGCTACGGCCCCACAGCATCACAATGCAGCGACCAAGCCGCCTCCCCCTCTGCAGGTGCGTTAGTAAATGCTGCGCCTGTGGACCCACCACTCCAGTGCTCCGTAGCAGAGCTGCTACTGCTCGAGAAGCTTGCCTGTGCGACACGAGGATACGGGATAGAGTTTCGAGCGCTACAAACGTCAACGCGCACCGCCGTCGATCAGTCAATCCCTCGTGCCTTAGCCAGATACGGACTTGAGATGCGAATCTTCGTTCAGTCGGGTCTCATGCTCGTCACAGCCATACCTCGCCTCACGTATCCCGCTGGAGACTAGAAGGGAGACAGAGCAAACCGCTGCAAGTCGATGTCGTAGCCAGAGTTCAGGTTACAAAGAGCAAACCCGCCCGCGTCAGAGGGTCGCGCAAGATTGCCCATCTTTCCCAAATCCGGCGGGCGGGATTCGCATCGTGTCGTAATATCCGCGCACGTCGAATGTTCGCTAGGGTAAGGGTGCATGCGGGAATAGAAGTTATCGGAAACCGTTTATTCTTCATTCAGAGCGTCGAGTATCGTGCCTCGTTCGTCATGTTCAGTAAGCAAAGCGGAAGTCTAACCGCTTGTTGCCCTCGTCCTTCGTCGTCGCAAGATAATGTTCTTGCTCCTACACGCGGGGTTTAGCTCTTGAAGCCACACCCACACTATGCGTACCTCTTTCGTCCACGAGTTCCAGATTCTGTCACGTCGCTTGTTGATCGTTCGGTAAAAGAAGAATGCGAACGCATAGAGCGCGATGTTCATGCAAGTTATCCCGATGAGCACGCGGTTGCCACGCTTGTACAAGGGCGCGTCGTCTTTGCGATAGATGTTGGCGTAGATGATCGCGCTGCGATGCGTCAGCACATCCTGGGACACGAAGATAAACTGTCTATAGACATACCCTGCTTGAACACACATGTTGTACACGCTCGCGCTCACCGTCCGCGTGCGCACTCCGCCACTCAATCTCGACATCCACGACACCTAGAATCCATCAGTCCCTCTCATGACTCGAAATATTGGGATATAATAGCGTACCTGGATCGGATGCACGTAAGGGAAGCCCGTGACCAGCGTTACCACGGCAAAGTAGCTCCACTGGCTCGTGTTCTTATCGAACGTGTACAGCGCAATGAGCAGGGGAAGAGCCCAGAGTTGCAGCACCACAGTCGAGAGAACGCGCGAGTTGATGCGCTCCGAGAACCATGCGCAGAGGAGCATCGTCCCACCACCGATGACCGTACTGGGGATCGTAAGCAGGTTCGTTTCAGTCGTCGAGAAGCCGAGGTTGCGCAGCGAGAGGGTCAAGTACGTCTGCGGTGGTCCGACAGGAACTACCAAGCAGTTAGCATAGAGCGGGTACCATGACATTCGACGAGTACGGACTCATGTGCGTCAACCCGACGGCGTATACTGGCCACATGCCCCAGTCGCAGATGGCTCTGAATATCTGCTTCGGGTTGAGGCCTTGGCGATTGTGCATGCTCGACTTGTACGGGTCGTCGCGTAGGACACGGTTCACCATGATCACTTCTTCCCTGCAAGTGCGACGTTAGGCACGTACGCGCAGAGGTATTGAGTACACTTGCCGCTCGTTGAACCAGCCCTTCGGCCGCCATCTTGCCCTCGTCTGTGTCGGGCCGGGCGGCATGAGGAAGAAGCTGGTGAAACCAATGACAAAAGTAAAGAGGCCCTCGATGAGAAATAGCCATCTCCAGCCTGAAACGGAAATGGATCAGATATGTCCCCGCGCACTCGAGCACGGACGTACCCTCGGCGCCTGCGACTCCGCGCATTTGCAAGATCCCTGTCGCGAGGAAAGCAGACACGATGTCGGCGAAGTAGTTCGAGAACCAGAACCATGCGAGACGGATGGGCACTGCAGAACTCGTCAGTGAAAGGGGCGCATGCATGCGCGCAACGCACACTCTGTCTTGGTGTAGAAGAAGGACAGATAAAGCACGACGTCGGGGATAAATCCTCCCTGCATCAGTCCCAGTAATACTCTGAGCGTTTGTGAGCGCACTGAATGGGTCGGAACGCAGGGTGACGCACCGACATGCAAGGAACGTCGAGCGTCCCTTCAGCCAGAACTGCGAGAACGCGACTACACTCCACAAGCACATCTGGCACGGAATCCACACATCGGGTCCGACTCGCTTCGAGATCAATTGCGAGGGCAGCTCCGCGAGCAAGAACGACAAGCGGAACAGCGTGTTTCCCAAGTTAAAGTCGTTGGTCGTAAGCTTCAAGTCGGCGAGGAGGTTGTCGGCGTTTGCCTGGGAGAGGTTGCCGCGGTCGAGGTCAAGAGCGAAGAACATGAGGAACGCCCAGAACATGATGCGCAGGTCAACCTTGCGCACGAGGCCCTATGTACCATTGCGTCAGACGTTCTAGTGCAAGAAACGTGGCAGATGTACGTACGCGCTCTTCACGAACAGTCCATCGCGCCTTTGGGTCGAACCTGTGCGTGTTCTCGTACTCGGGCGGCGGTTGGTACAGCGCGGCGCTGTTCGGGTCATCGAACACGCTTGGCTTGGTCGCAATCGCGTCGAGATCTATGAGAGCTTTACGCCGGCGGCTAGCAGCAGACCAAGGCAAGAGAGACGATAGGCGCAACCGCGTGTCGGCGTCGTACGCGCGGATGCCGATGGCGGCCGGGTCCGCTGCAGTTGGCGCTGGAACGGCCGCCACAGGATCGACGCCCAGTGCTTTGGACTTCTCGGCATCGGAGGAAGCGACGCTGGACAAAGAGTTCGTCCGCGCAAGGTTCTTCTCATCCGTGCTAGCCATGGCCCCGGTTTATCGTCGCCGTCGTAAGAGGAGCAAAAGAGCCCTGAGCAGCAGATCGCAGGCTCTTATCATATATGAGCCACACGATAGGTATGCCTAAGCCAGGCCTGACCGCGCCGAGCGTGAGTGAGGTGGAGGAGACAGCTCGGCGCTCTATTGCGCCATACCGCGCCATACGTCGTTCTCTTGCGCTCATCCTCGGGTGCACTCAGAGAAAGGGACATTTAAGACTGTACGGCGCCAGACCAGCTACGCAAAGTTAGGGCAATAGAGAGTTCGGGCACATTGGTGACGGCGGCGCAGAATTGACGCTTGCTGGCAGGAAGAAATGGGTGGGAAGAGGACAAGGTGGGCCCGGCGTTCACCGGTATCGCCGTTCGCTTGTTGTTCTGGTCTTCCCAGGCTCAATAAACCCCGAGGTCTAGGATCAAACGACCTGAAAAGATAAGTGAGCTACATGGTAGAGTACCCTATTACATTTAGCTGTATTCTTCTTACAAACGTTGATACACGACTGTCGCGTTTGGGCGTAGGCACTGATCGTGAGCCCAACACTCTTCAGCGAGCTGCCAAAGCTGCTCTGGAAAGTCAGATCGCGTAATTTCATCCCTTGCAGGACGTTCATGGTTCATGATCGCAATGACGACGCCGGTGCCTCGGTGGCGACTTAGAGGTCGGGCGCCAGAGTAAGTTTCCACAATCAGCATCCCAAATGCAAAGACGTCGGAAGGCATGGTGGGGAGATGGTCGTCGTGTAGCTCTGGTGCTTGGTACGCCAATATCCCTATTCCGACTACGCTAGCGCTCCGGCTCGTGTCCTCCAGCACTCTACTGAGCCCGAAGTCGCTCAGTTGCACGTGCTCCTGTGCCGAAATGAGCACGTTGTCCTACATCCTCGCATTTAGATATCGCGGTTTAGTAAAAAAACCTGACCTCACGCACGACATGCAGATCCCCATGAACGACAGGTGGTGTGCGGGCATGTAGGTAGGCGACCGCGCCAGCGACTTCACGCAGCTATGAGACTATTATAAGCCAAGATACTATATATGGTGGGGTTGGATGCTCACGAGTGAATGTCTATCTGCGTCGGGCTTACGCTTCAGATACCACCGCAGAGAACCATTCTCAGCCCAGGGTATGACCATACAGACGGTCTCAAGCTTGTAACAGAATCCTAGACACGGGAGGATGTTCTCGTGGCTTAGTTGTGAAAGGAGGGCGCACTCCTTCATCAACCGCCTCTCCTGACACCGTGATACATCAAGACGACCGCTGAGTATGGAAGAATCATACTTGCCTTGCGGTCCTTATCCTGCAGATTAAACCTTGGCCGTTTCAGTGCGACTGCCATGAAGGCTGATGTGCCGTAGACGGCCCGGTAGACATCACTGAAACCGCCTGTAGCGACTGGGGTGCCTCGCTCCAAGTAGACCCGGGAGCTGATATCCCCTGCGTCTTATTCGGCGCTGTTAGATAGATCCATGCTCGTTTTCATGAACACTAACAGTTGCATGGGATATTGAGAAGAAGTCGAGTGCTGCCTGGATTGCTTCGTGATAAGCGCACCGGAATTTCTGGCAGACAGGGCTTCAGTTTATGTAGACTCGGGCTAGATATTGTGCTTCTCCTACCTTTCCTCGCGCGGAGGCCTTCGACGACGGTTCTGCTCCGCCCCACAGGCAGCATGTCCGCGAGGTCGCTCTCGACATGAGACGTCGTAGGCGTTGCCTGAGGCGATGCATGTTAGCGAAACAGTACGAGCATTCGTGACCGTTATCACTAACGCACCCGACACTCCTGAGTTGTACAGATGCGCCCACTAGGGCTCGGCGTCGGGGGTTTCGACTGAGTGAACCGGTCACCCAGAGATAATCGCGTCAGCACTGACTTGAAGCGTAGGGAGAAGGATGCGATTCTCGAGGGAATTGGATCACAAGATGTGCATCTTATTAAAGGAAGTGAGGGGCATATACCCGAGTACTGTAAGTACGCACAGAGTAGTTGTCCCTCCTTCAGGTTGTTCGCAGGGTACGTCGAGGTGTCCACTCGCGGATTCGCACCCACTGCGCGGTTGAGAGGGACTGTCTTCCTCCGTCAATGAGCGGGAAGCGCGAGACATCGAGAGGAAGCGAAGACACGGAGGATGTTTGCGGGGAGACTGGATAGAAAAATCCGCCGGCTACAGACGTCACCGAAGCGACGGGACGACGGCGATCTGGGAAAGGAAGAAATGGATGTCGCAGTACCAATGATCCAATCAAGACACAGTGTCGTTATATAGCGACGCATAGTCTCAACCTCGTGTGCATCCGCAGCTTGTATGCCGATCAACACAGAACGCATGCGATGGATAGGGATCGGTCAACATAAATGTCGCGCCATCCCCAACATTGCCACCAACTTGGTCCGAGCGCACGCGGTCTAGGTTATGCTTCACGGATTTGGGACCAGCAGGTGAAAGGGGCAACGGCCTGTCCATAATAATGGCACGCGACGACGATAAACGGCCGGCATTGTTTAGGAGGCCAAGTCGGCCGCTCCGAGCCTGTCGTCAGACGTAGACACTGGGGTAGCGCCCGATGCTTTGTAGACTTACTGCATCTGCAACTTGAAGTAAACAATTGCGTAAAGCTCTGTCCAAGAGAGATTTATTTAGAGACGACCACTGAGCTCGAGACATCAGAGACCAGCGCTGGCAGCCACAATCTTGGATGCTGTTAGCCTTTTTCCGTGCTTGCCTTATTTCCCATCACGTCGGAAACGCTGTATTGCATGTGAGTCCGCGCAGAACCCAGTTTGCGAAATGTGCAAGGCGCACCACTCCTATCTCAGCCTGTGCCTCGAGCGAAAGCGCTGCATCTCGGGCGGTCGTGCGGAGTGACGTCCACAGCCCAATCTGGAGCATGCAGAGACGCGGCTGTCCATCACTCGGAGAACACGCAGCGCGGACGGAAGTGAAGTGTACAGCACTCGCGTGCCAAACAGGCATACTTGGCGGATGTAACTTGTTCGCAGGGCCGAAGCGAAAGATCACGACGGTGCTGCGGTCTCTGCCTCGCCAATAGTATCCGACATTGCGGTGTCTGGAGTGTCTGGGTAGAATACGAGTGGTGCAGAACCACGGTGTGTTGGCAAAGCGGCATACTGCCGCGGGAGCCAGCTCGGGATGGACCTGGAGGTAGGAATTGCTCGTTGACTTCATTGTGCGTCATTCAGGGAAGACGAGTAAGTCCAGAGAGTACACCAAGATACTCCGAACAGTTGCAACGACGAAGACGGGCCAGAAATCCGACAACTCTACTCCCGAAGCCGAAGGATGAGATAGCGGGATAACTGACGGTGAGAAGGGAGTGGCCAGGTCAGTTGCAGGAGAATAGCTTTCGTCAGCGTGGAAGTACGCGTCCAAGAAGCCAGCAATAAGGACGAAACGGTACTGCACAGTGTACAGTGCACATTCTGCGGCGGCGGCGTGGTTCAGACAGACGATAACAGCAAAACGAGGCCAAGTAATAACAGCGTCCAAGCCTCGGATTCGATACACCGAACCAGATCGTTGCACAGGTGGGTTCAGAGAGTTGACTTCGTAGAGAAGTGATTGCAATTACTTCACGTTCACTGAGACCAGTGAATGGATGTCAGCGCATGCGAATCACTGCACATGGGGTGGCGAACCTAATCTCTAAGCAGGAGTACTGCTACCCTCCCCTCCGCCGGCGCCTGCTCCTTTGCGCCTTCTGCGTCGACCGCCGCCACCTCCAGTACTGCTCCCCGCTTCGCCAGCTTGGGGCGGCGGCGCTGGCGCAGTCTTGACGGGAACATAAAACGCGCCGTCCGCGCCAGGTCTTCTGTCTTGCCACCGCCGTCCATCCGCCTTTCGCGCGTACGGCGGCTCGCTTGGCGGTGCTGGTACGCGGGGCGGCCCATCGTCAACGTTGTCTTCGTCCTTTGCCCTGGTGTTCAAGCTCGAGCTCGACGAAGACGCGGGATGGGAGGTGTATGACGATATCGTGACCTTTCCCTTCCCTTTGCCTTTCGCGCCACCCAGCGACAATACTTTATGGTTTTGCTGCGTTGGAGGAAGGGCAACAGAGGGCGGTGGAGGCGGCGATGGTGCATGTCCGTGTGGAGGAAGCGTAGGGAAAGCGCCAGCTCTGGCGCGCGCCTCGTCCCGCAGACGCTCAGCTTCGCGTTCCTCGTGCGCGATTTGCGCGTCGAGCTCGTTCTTGACGCGGTCAGCCATCTGGGTACGTGACTGGACTGTCGGTAGAAGACTCGTAGAGCAGGACGGGCAGATATGTTGTGGTAGGTTGCGCGCGCAGAGTACAATGCCACATGCTAAGCAGATCGGTGTATATGTCGAGAGCGGGTGCGAGCGCGCTGCATGAGTCATAAGTCCAATATCGACGCGGGTTTCTACCAATATACGCACCAAGACAGAAGCAGCCGCCTTTAGGATCCTTCGTGGACCCAGCGTTGTGCGCACGTAGCGCAGATAGCAGAGTTTCGAGCCGACGGACTTCCTTGCTCCTCAGCGCGGGTGATGGCGAGTTGGACGTCTTCGGCGTCGACGGGCGCGTCGCCGGGCGCGAGGCAGATGGCGACGGCACGAGTCGGTCAGAGGGCATGCCGCCCGACTTGGACCAGGCTGTTTGGCGCATGTTGAAGTAGAAGGAAGAGTTGCGGATTCAGCCGAACGCCTCTTGACTTCTTACCTCAACCTGGCCCCGCTTCTATCGGTGGGACAGGGTCTACATCGACCGATTTCTGCTTGTACTCCTCTCGATCCTCCTCGCGACTCTGGCCCAAGTTTCCTACTGCAGCCAAAGCCATTCGGACCGAACCTGGTACTCCGGCCTATTCATGCATGGGTCCATCCACCGTCAACACCCATGTACTATCCCTCTTTATCAATAGCTCATTATATCTACTAGAGGACTATTTACGTATCCTACGACTCGCCTCCTTGTCTCTTCCTTCGTACGACAAAGCTGGAACGCTGGTCTATGACGATGCATTTCCGAAGCTCCGTTCAAGGCTGCAGAAGCTCTGCATATACATCGAGCGTGCAGCGCAGGCATTCTCTACTGTTCCTTATTATCGCCGACCCGTCCGTCTGGCTTATGTCTTGGATGGGGACGCACGTCGTAGGCCTCTTATTCGTCGACTCGGACGTGTGGCGCGTCTCTTCACACTCGTCGTCGGCGTATACGCTAGCGGTAATCTCGGTGCTGCACTCTCCTGCTTGTATGGGTTGCATCATATTCCGAACACGACACCAGAAAACGACCCCTCTCGTCAACACGGGCGTATGCCCATGCTATTTTCGTTCGGGATTCGTGATGCTTTATCAGCGGGTATTTCGCCGCAGCTCCGTTCGTAAGGAGGTTTATCAGCATGAGTAACGTCCGAGCGAAGCCTATATGGTCTCTAGGAGCACGGGGTTTACTGATCTCGCCTTCAGCCCTTGCGGACTAGCGGTGGGTGACGTGCTCGTCATGTGTAGGTATATAAAGACTCACCGTCTACGAAAAGCTACTACGATGGTTACGATGCGCGCTTTACTCGTTACTGGACCAGGCCAAGTGGCCGTGCGCGATGATGTCCCGCAGCCCGTTCCTGGCGAAGGCGAAGTACTCGTCAAAGTCGCTTATGCGGGCTTGAACCCTACAGACTGTACGTCCTCCCTTCCCTCCTCGATGCCGAGCCTGTTTCTGACGCGACGGGTACACCTAGGGAAACACGCTTACGCACCGCAGTTGGCGCCAAAAGTCGTTGGTACGGTGTCTGGGTGCGACTACGCCGGCACGATCGTCGAGCTCGGCCCTGGCGTCGAAGGTGTGCGGGTTGGACAAAAGGTATTCGGTGTTGTGCATGGATGTACGTACCTTTCCATCCCTTCCCCGTCTTTCCGTTACTGAAGCGGTTGCTGTATAGCGAACCCGTCGTCGCCTTACCCGAACGGAGCATTCGCAGAGTACGTCGTCGCGGATGCGAATCTCATCATCCACGTCCCCGAGGGCTTGAAGCTGGAAGTGGCGGCGGGGCAAGGTGTGGCTTGTGTTACGACAGGCCAAATGCTGTGGCAGAGTCAGAACCTGCCGTCCCCGGAGAAGCCGGGCGACTTTTCGCAGGACGTGAGCGCCGAGTTCCTTCTTCTTCGTGAGCTGCGACGCTGACAGGTGCTGTGCCGTAGTTTCTCGTGTGGAGCGGCGCAACGGGCGTCGGACAATGGCTCATCCAAATCGCCCACCTCTCCGGTCTTCGTGTCATCACGACCGCGTCGCTCAAGCACACCGAACGTCTCAAGTCCCTCGGTGCATCTGAAGTCATCGACTACCGCTCTCCGGACGTTGCGCAGCGTATCAGAGACCTCACCAATAATCGCCTCACGAGCGCTGGGATATGCGAGATTTCACCCGAAAGTCTTCCTGTCTTGGTCGAGGCGCTGAGCGATGAAGGTGGCGTGTTGAGCGCGATCACGCCACGTCCGCTGCAGAAGGAGGATATCAAGTGGACCAAAGAAGTTACCTATGCGACAAGCTTGGCGTACACGCTGAACGGTAAAGTGCGCATGTATATACGACTTCCGCATGCTGAGACTAACGGGGGACGTCCTGCAGGCTTTCGAGACGCCGATTCCGGTACCCGCTATCCCCGCGCACTACGAGCTCGGGAAGAAGATTGTCAAGGTCGTATCGCAGCTCCTTCAGGAGGGAAAGATCACACCTGTCCCGGTGCGCGTCGCGGGAGGATTGGAGAGTATCGCGGGTGCCTTTGAGGAGATGAGACTCGGCAAGGTACGCAGAAGTAATGCGGGCTTCAGCGGAGCTGACACGTGAATGTAGGTCAGCGGCGAGAGGATCGTGTTCAAGATCGAGGAGTGAAAGGATCCCTGGATTGTTTCAATTCAACGTGCACTTCCTACCGTCGGCGTGTTCCTCCACTCGAATTCGTCTCGTTGCAGATCGGCGGACTCGTTATATCAGATAACTGCGCGTTCTGCAATGCGTCTTCCCGTGCCACATCGTCCTACACCTTCGTCAGGCTGCGATCGCTATCTATGAAACCGGCGCTATCGAGACGCTGTCTGAATCTGGGGTTACTATCTTCGGTTAGGAAGCAGATACCCGCCGAGCCGAGCAAAGCTGGCTTGTCCGCGTCTGCGCCGTCTTCATGGTGTCCTTTCGCCGTCGTTGATCTGGCAACTACGCTCAATTTTTGGGACACCCAGCTGTCAGCTACGATGTATACAGCTGTTATCATCTGCTCTCTTCCGAGAACAACTGCTGCGTGACTTCGGAGTGACTGCTCCGTCGACGAGACTGGTCGCGTGATGAGGAAACTATGCTTGTAGAACACCAATCCCAGGAACACGCCTTAGACCACTCGGCCAAGTTGCCTTTTTCTTGTGTGCCGTCTTGTTGCGTGTCGATGGGCGTCTGCGTGGAGAGAAACGAGCAAGAAATCGTCGAGGAACAGCGGAAGTGAGGTCGAACGGGAATGCGCGACGCGGCTCGATCGCGATCGGTGGGACAAGTCCGCCGATCCCCTTCCACTCCAAACTCATCCGCCTTCGAGCTTATGCGACACGCCTGGTAGTCCTGTGGTCTGAGTGCTGTCGGGAGACGCTGCGCGCGCATTCGGTTTATCCGGCGCAACGGCACCATTGGTCTCGCATTATGCCTATTGACCGAGACTCTTACTGTAAGAACTCGTGTGCTCTGCTGATATCAACACAAGCCGGCTATCGCTGGAATCCTATCCCACTATGGCCGCCGACCCGTCACTGCGTATGCAATTGAGATGTACTCTCGGGTTACTCTTCAAGGCCATGCACCTATTCGACCGTGCGGTCATGCCAGGCGTTATTACGGTCCGCGCGCTTCCTGACTATCTTTGTTAACTAATGGAGTCAGTATTCGTTTTGCCGGCGCTTATACACCCGAAAAATCTCTTCCTCTCGCGTAAACTCTGCCGTCTGAGTCACTCGGCGTCGAACTTGGTCGAAGGGTCCAGTAATAGCTCTCAGTGATCCCTCGAGCTTCTCCTGCGTCTGCCTCCAATAGGCATCTACCATCGTCGCTCTCTTCTAACGATCTTCCTTTCCTCGCAGGCACTGGTTTACCGCCTTCTAGTTCTACTCGTCTCTCTGAGCCTGCAGTTGTGCTGTCTCTGAGCCGCGTCGCTCCTGACCTCGAAGTCCCATGCATAATACGTTTGTTTGATCAATGCGGATGTGAGTGATGCTGCACCAGATGACGAAATTGCACTCGCCTGTCCTACGATGGTTTCCTCCCTCTGCAAACAGCCTGTACGAGGGATCGTGGGGCCCGAATGCAAACGAGTCTTCTATACATAGCTATGTACGGTCCCACTCACGGTGACTATCACCTGCACTTGTGGATGAACATGAAGGTGCGTAGTGCGGCCTGAACGATGGGTCTTTGCCCTCTGGCCGTATATTGCTTACGTCGTATCACAATACTGTCTCTCCTCTGAGTCGGGCGTCGTGGTATAAGTTAACGTTGATGAAGAGACCCTCTATTTTCATGCAGTTCGCAATTCTCGTTCACTCTCGGGACCCATAATCCAACTTCTGCCAGACGCTCGTTCTGTGTTCGGAGCCAGATCATCCATCTCACTGTTCAAACGAGGTTCACTCTTTCCGGAGCTAGTCTGAGTCACTCAAAAAGGTCTATTCCCAGCACTGACAGGTCTTTGCTCCCCGACGGCATACCTGTCACGGTTCGACGTTGCGGAACCGCCAACCCCGCAACACACGTGGCATTCATGTAGGCCCCCATACGGTAGTTCACTCGCCCTTTTACTCCATCCGTTGCGGGACCCGCATTCCTGGAGCCGCTGCTCGTACCCGGGACCGAACTTAGAGGTGGCACATCCTGTCGGCTCCGAGGCAGTATGATAACTTACCATGAACTATGCTTAGTTCCTAGAACTTGCCACGTCGTACGCACACCTCTAAGTTCGCGATGCAAGTCGTCCCTTCCGAAGAGCACTTGCATGACGCCGTGTACGCCGAGCGCATAACAGGGGTGAGCGGTTTGTCACTTTCCTACCGTCTCTCACAGAGATTTAGAACATTATGGGTATCTTACATCTCGACATGTCAATTTCGGGGCTTACAACTATGTAAAATTCGGGTTCCAGTTGCTGCTTTGATCGTTTTAGCAGGTCCACCCCTCACGGTCTATCGCGAGCAATAGCTGAAGAGAAAAAACCTCAGCTTTGGGACCATGTCCTCACGTTCGGTGACGAGCTCGAGCTTATTTGGAAATCAAGCTGGGGACTAGGAAAGACGATGTTTCTGCTTTGCAGATACATTGCCCTCCTCGACGTTGTCATCACCACCTGCTGTGCGTTCGCCACCTGAATCTCACAATAAGGTGCCGCGTGCTCATCCCGTCTGGAATAGACTCTACGCTCCCTGCCAGTGCATCACAGTCCCGCGGTCCCATCTCGTTTGCATTCCGTACGACAACAGTCTTTACAGGGGGGAGTTGACCTTACCTCATGCTCAGTCTCCGGTGCCGTCGGGATTGCTATAGGAGAGAGTGTGTCATATCGGAGCCGCAGCTCTGACAGTCTGACTGTGCTGATCTCGGACGCAGTGATATGCATAATGAGAACATGGGCAATCTGGAATCGAAACCGCGCAGTCCTCATTGCGCTTCTCAGCGTATTATTCGTATTCTTCGCCCTCGCAACATACTTCACGACAGCTTACGTGACCAGCAAGCAATGTACGTCGTTTGGATACCGCACCAGCACGGGCCTGAATTGCTGACGAGATCTTTCCAGATGTTCCAGCGAGCTCGGTATCCTCCAACCTGAACGGCTTCAGCAACCGCATCGTCTCTCACCTGGAAGTCATTCCGTGGATTCTCGTCGTCTCGTTTGACTTTTGTGCGTCACATATACGTATATCACAGGCCTGAATCGGCGCTGAGTAGGAAGTCCAGTCATCATGACCCTAACCCTCGTCAAGGTGTATCAGCAATGTACGCCTCTCAATTTGAAAACTGTCCCGTACTCACAAGCAGAAGACGAGCACGGACTATCAAAGCTTACGACTAGGCTCTACGTTGATGGTCCGCACATTGGCCACCCTGAAGGAATGGTACTAACTGACTTACGTAGGTGTTCTCTATTTTATCTACATATTCAGTACGCACTGGCAATCACAGTCTCCGGGTACAGCATCCCTCATTATCGGACAGGCGTGTCGCTTTTGAACATCCTGATGATCGCCAAGGCTTCGGTACGTGGTCGTGTTGCCACATTGGCACTGTGCTCACTAGGTTATAGCCTCTTCTCGCCACAGAGTTCCTCGAGTGCGAAGCTCATTCCCCTGACTTCTACACTACTGATTCCCTTCCAGACTGTTGCGTGTTTTACACTGCGTCTTCCCATGCAGGATTGTTCTGCACCTCCGACAAGCTGCGATGCCAATTGCCGACCAGGATACTCGGCCCGAATCAACGGTTGCGGTATTCTATGGCGCCGCCGAACAGGTACCGGAGAGGGCATCTCACTTGCATACGCAGTGACGGGTGTCGGCGGTAATAGGGGGCATCCAGTGTTAGACAGCTTGTGTAGATATCAGCAGAGCACACGAGTTCTTACAGTAAGAGTCTCGGTCAATAGGCATAATGCGAGACCAATGGTGCCGTTGCGCCGGATAAACCGAATGCGCGCGCAGCGTCTCCCGACAGCACTCAGACCACAGGACTACCAGGCGTGTCGCATAAGCTCGAAGGCGGATGAGTTTGGAGTGGAAGGGGATCGGCGGACTTGTCCCACCGATCGCGATCGAGCCGCGTCGCGCATTCCCGTTCGACCTCACTTCCGCTGTTCCTCGACGATTTCTTGCTCGTTTCTCTCCACGCAGACGCCCATCGACACGCAACAAGACGGCACACAAGAAAAAAGGCAACTTGGCCGAGTGGTCTAAGGCGTGCGGTTCAGGTCCGCATCTCATTCGTGGGGCGTGAGTTCGAATCTCACAGTTGTCACATTTTTGATTATTCTCGAAACATTGTCGTAACCGGTCCACCACAGTAACCACTCGTTTTTGCCCTTCCCGGTGCGACTCTGTTCACCGACTGTTCTACGCGTTCTCTTCTCAAGGCAGACGACGATTACTGACGTCTGGTATCTAAATTTCGGGGCTGTGGTCCTGTAAAGCTGCCCTGCCCTTCGCCGGGCAGCCGCTTCTGACCCCGTTGCCGTACTATTGCATGCACATCACGTCAATTCATGGTGCGCACATCTTCCGCTATACAGGTCAGGCCATACGCTCAAAGCGAGTTCTTCTTATAGTCGGAGGCCGAGTGACCTTGGCGATGGAGATGGGCGACCATTTGGACCGGTGCCGGAGTGAGCGGGCTATCAGCGCCCCGGCGAATACTCCTGAGTGCCGACCGGCGAATACAGCCACGAGTGAGGGTCCTGTCGGCAGGACATAGGCTCCCGAGCAACGGAGGGCATGGGGGCGTATAAAAGTGCGATTCCAAGAAACTCGGAGCTCCATTCTTCTTCTTCTCCTTCCATTTCGATTCCTTTTCCTTCGACTACTTTACCCTTCAATTATGCATCTTATTCGTTTCCTTGTCCTCGGGGTGCTCTCTATGACAGTCATGTCGAGCGCCATTCCCGTGACGCAGAATGCTCCAGAGGTACAGCTTCTTGATCAGGACAAAATGGTTATATTTATTCTCCCATAGACCTCGTCACTCATGGCGCGCGGGAGGACTAGAGGACCCACGCCAAATACGAACCGCCGACCAATTACGCAGTCGCGGCCTAGACCAGTGTCGAAGCCAAAGACCGTCAAGAAACCGACGACGAAACGGCCGGTCACAGTCAAGAAACCCACTGCGACAAAGCCACATCCGCCAGTCGTCAAACCACCTACGTCCGCGCATCCCGGTACAGGCACTGGCACCCATAACGGCACCAATCCCGTATCCGTACGCAATCATGGAGCCCCAGTCCACTGGTTCGAGATGCTGATTTGACTGTAGTGCCCAATCCGCAAGCCAACGACGCCGCGCAAGCCGACGAAGAAAAAGGTCGCTCGGGCTCTAGAATCGTTCTTCCGTCTGTTCAGACGCAGTAAACCGCGTAAGTTTCTTTCGGACTGCATCAGGTTGCCTCTGCTGATCGTCGCCGCAGTCTTCATTGGATGGCATGGTACGAACTCGCAGACGGCAGCGTTGTGGAAGAGCAGAGGTAGGATCGTCAAGCCCGGCGCTGAAGACGGCATGTCCGGCGCAAACCACGAGATCGGAGACGGGCTTTATGTGACCGACACGCGCTTCCAGTACGCCCTCGTCCATCTACGCGTTGCAGATGGGTGCTGAAGTAAACCTTAGGGCCTGGGTCTTCGCGAGAGCGAATCACCGCAAACACCCAAATACCGATCCTGCCGTGTGTGCCATTTACGCGCGTAATAGTCTTGAGTTCGAAGCGGCCGACAAAGTAAGACGGCCCACATCGCCTCGAGACTGTATTTTGACAATCTGCGCAGGTGTGGATTCCCCGCAATCTGGTCCAGGATGGTCAGGCGGCCGTTTCGACCCCGGAAGCGAAAGCGATAGCGAGGGAGCGTGACGAGTACATTAAGCGAGCGACGGGTGTTGGCGGCGCTCATAACGGAGTGCACGAGGTTATCCTCTTTTCCGAGCTCGCTCCTGGAGGTACGCATGCAACTCAATCCCGAACGAGCAGCACTGACACACCATCCCTGTCGTAGAGAAGGACAACCAAGTGATGCTCCCAACAGCGCTCGGTGGTGACTTCTATGCGGAATGCATCACGTTCAAGGACGAAGCTGTACAGCTTGTGGAGCAGTTCGACGCCCTCCACTTCCCTCCAACCGGTAGACGTGAAGAGCTCTTCTCAAAATTGAGGAGCGCCTGGCACATTGTCGGTGCAAAGAACTCCCAAGACCTCTATGTGCCACCGAAGGAGGGCGCTGACTCTGACTGTACTATCGCCTGAGCCAATGCCGTTGGCGTTCGCTTGTTCAGCACATCTACATAGGAGCTTAATTATTGAGACGATGCATTCTTTAATATATTTAACGCACCATCTGAGCTGCGCTAGCTGTAGATGAGATCGAGACGGCGACGCGACGCAGTCGACTTCGAGCTATCCGATAACACAAGAGCCCAAGCTCCAGTGAGCGAGTAGGATGTCGGAATTGGGCAGGTGTCCGTCCCGCTGAACATGGTCGTAGATGTGAAGTCAAACACGGAGACCGAGATAGCGAGTCAGCGTCGCACGCGGCGCTGTGCGCAAAGTCATCCCCCTCCCGGCGCTCGATCCCAGAGGTGAGTCCAGTGAGGCCCACACACATAGCACCATGCGCTAACAGTTCATCCCCTAGTAGAGAGCAACAACCAGGTCCTGCTCCCTAAAGCACTGGGCGCCGATTTCTAGCCGACAAGCACGTCCGCATCGCAGTAGGATTTCGTAGTACCAGCCGCGCTAGGTGCACATCGAGTAGCAACAGGACAGAGTTCGACTTCCATGGGCACACAGACGAATACTCTGCTAGTGCGTGAAGTAGTAAGCGCCCGTCATCGTTGGAAAGAAGGAGGAAGAGTTGCGGATTCAACCGACCGCTCCTTGCTCTCGCTCATCGTTGAGCGGAACCTTTCTGCCCAGGCGCACTTGTACGGCATTCTTCGAGTATATGTGGCCCGCTCTTCTACCGGATACTGGGACGCACTACTCGCAATTCCGCCTGCGTAATTCAGGAGCTTGTTCAGGGGCCGTCTGCTGCGCACTCGAGGACTCTTCCACGCGACGAAAATACGACACACCATAATAATATAGGTCTACTAGAGATACAAGACAACAAATAGGGCTCGAGCTTTACTACTACAACACGCGAATTACATCCCATACGACGCCTGCTTCTCCGGCTCACCGCCAATGTGACCCTTCAGCGTGAACTCGACATCCTTCGCGCCGGCGGCAGCGACAGACTCGGCGCTCGCGCTCTTGGCAGGGGTCTTGCTCGACGACGTCTCCGTGCCGCTCGCGCTCGTCGTGGTCTCGTCGACGTCCTGGGCAGCGTCCGTCGTAGTCGGCGCCGGGGCATCCGTCATCGTCGAGGTCGAGGTCATAGACGGAGAGTCGGTCGCATCGGCAGCGGCGGCGGCAGCGGACTCGGACGCGGCGACGCTCGACACGGACGCGAGCACGCTCGAGAGCTCAGACGCGGCGGCGATGAGCATAGACTCGACTGAGCCGATCTCAGCCTCCTCGGCCGCTAACGGGGTCGTCGCGTTCGCAGGGGGAGCGGCGCCGTCGACATCGAGGACACCGAGGAGGTCACCGACTATCGGGAGGCCGTAGAGAGTGCTGAGGAGTGGAGCAGGCAGGAGGCCCTTGACGGTGCCGAGCAGACTGTCGAGCAGGCCGCCGACGAGAGGAAGGCTGCCGAGAAGACCTTGCACGACGACAGTGTTGCTGTCGGCAGGAGGAGGAGGAGCGTTGCGGGTGGACAGGGCATCTGCGGGAAAAAGGGGGGAAAAGGGGTCAGTCAGCGCACGTTCACAGACCACGACGACGACGACGGCAGAGGACAAGGACGTGGACGTACTGTACATCGGACCAGCCGACGGCGACGCGACAGGGACAGGGGCAGCGATGACGGCGGCGGACGCGTAGAGGACGACAGCGGCGACGGCGGTGAACTTCATCTTGGGTCTTGGTCGGCGTGCGGGGTGTAGGTGTAGGTGGTAGGTAGTGGCGTGCGAGGTGCGAAGAGGTAGGGTAGCGTGCAAACGACTGGCGTTGGCGAGAGAGAGTTCAAGTGGTAGTAGTACGACGACGACGAGGACGCTGTCCCGAGTGGTTGTGGTGGTGATGGTAGAAGGGAAAGGTGGGTTGCCCCTTTCCTCTCGACGGGACGAGGGCTTTTATGGGCAACTCGGATGCAAGTGAATGCGGGAGCGGCACTTTGTTTTCGGCAGGCGCTCCTCTTTCTTAGCTGCGCAATTTAAACCACGTGACTTGCTCCTAACGGTCTGAAGCTCAATGCGCAAGGGGTTGCGTCGTCGCAAGCTGAATTTACAGCTGAGAAACGCGTCGGCGCGCGTCGAAGTCCAAGCTACGAGCTGAAGTGCCGAGAAACACGGAGACCTGAAGGCTTTCGGAGATACCACCGCAACGTCGACCTCCGACGCGTACCCCTGCCCCGAAGACTTGTCAGCAGCATTTCAGAACCGTCTGGTCGGACAAGGACACTAGTACGACCACTAGCGCTCAGGCTCCCGACGAGCCCGTCATTTTGCAGTCCAGAGAAAAGACGACTCGTCAGCGCGTCAGCGAGCGACAAGTTCAATCAGGAGTCAGGAGTCAAGTCAACTAAGGATTGAGCTTGCGACTACCAGTCAGCGAGAAGTCCAGTCAAGAGTCAAGTCAACGAACACTGTACTCAGCATGCAAGCAAGGAAAACGGACGAGACAATGATTATTTCAGAGCGCACGCGCAAGCAAAGAAGGGGCCTTTTATGTACTGGGGGTTGGGGGGATTGGGACGAGCGCATATACTACTAGGTAGGATGCGAATGCGAGGTACGTGATGTGAGGCGCGAGATAAGTAGCAGGGACTGGCCCCATAGATACAATTGGGATCGTGACGTGGACGGGATGGGATGGGAGGCGAGTGAGGAGATGGATGAGACGAGGGGACTGGCCCTCTTCGAGACACGGCGTGGATCGTGACGGGTCATTTTGGGTACGAGACGAGAGACGGGGAGCAGAGCGTAATGGAGAGCATATGGAGATCGTGAAGAGTTCGTGAAGCAAAGAACGGACGAAGCATCGCCTGGCAGGGATACTTCAAGCACGACGCGGGGTGACCCATTCGAAGTCGGCGAACGCGACGCTATCCCGCACAGGCTTGCGACGCATGCCCGTCAAGCCCTTCCACAGCTTAACAAGCGCGCGTCCAGGCGCGACGCGACGCGCACCGGAAGACGACGACGAGGACGAAGCGGACGAAGGAGAGAGCACGTCGTCCTCGTACAGATCGTCAAACGACGCCGGCCAGCTAAACACGCATCAGTGTTGCGAATAGGGGTGATAACTCGTGACGCACCTGGTGATGTTCTGCCCTCCATAGTTGCCAGCATATATCCCGAGCGCGGGACGCTCGCGCTGCTCACGACGAAGCGCGACGCTATCCTTCAACCCCGCGAACGGGCGCGGCTTCACCAGACGCGTCGGCGTAGCAGGAGCAGGCGAGGGCGAGGAAGTCGTACGCTCACGGGTGGTGTTGGTGTGAGCGGTGTACTCAGCGTCGGTGCAGAAGATGAGTTCGGCGGGGGTAGGAGCGCGAGGGCGGGCGGGCATGCTTCCCGTGCGGGCGTGGCGGTGATGCGACTGCTGCTGGAACGAGCGCGACTTGACGAGGACGTTGCCGTTGGTCGACATGTCGTTGCGGTGTAGTAGTAGTAGGTGGGGTTGAGTATAGAAGGCGGAAGCACCGGACAGGGGACAGGGGCGGGAGAGCGCTGAAGGGAACGGAAAGGCGCGACGACACGCCCTGTTATATACGTCTGCGTCTAGATCAGCGTGGTCGGGAGCGCATTGGCATTCGCGGACCTGTGAGTGTTTGCGTGGTCGGAGAAGCGCAATGCGCAATCTGTGGTGTCTCGGCTGCAGTTGTTACAATAGAGTATTACCGGCGCGAACACAATGGTAGAACGGCGGGGCCACGCCGTCGACGTGGCCATGGACAGCGCCCGATGTCAGACCATTGTAACTGTCGAGGTGGTGTGGAAGGCAGCCGCGAACGGTCCGGTGTTGTATTACTGGCGATGGGTGGGTGAATACAGCGAGTACATTGGTTTGGGGCCCAAGAACGGTAAAGCATAGTGACAGCAGCGAGAAGAGTCGTGAAAGGTCGTAACGAGTTCGTGCGTGGTCTTAGTGCTCGCGGTTGTCTTCGCCGTGCCAGGACGCAGCGAGGCTCAGACGAGAGCTGGACGAGAGCCGCGCCGAGTGTCGCGGCGTACGATGGAAGCTGACCGCCTTGCGCAGCTTGAGCAGACGCGTCGCGAGCCCGAGCCGCTTCTTGCGCTGTGCTGTCGCTGTCGAGTTCCTCCTAGAGCGACAAAACGCGTAACATGTCAGAACCAGGGACGCGGTATTGCAAATTGCACGTACTGCGACTGTGCGAGCTGCTCGTGCTCATGGGGCAAGCGCACGAAGCGCGGCGGCGAGATGATGTACGAGAGCGGCATGCGGCGACGAGGAGGCATCACGAGCAAGCGGGCGCGGGCGTGGTCGTTGCAAGAACCAAAGCGCGTGGCGGGTTTATGAAGCTCTGGAAGCGCATAGGCCACGGCGACGCGCCATTGTTTTCTTGTGGCAAGTGTGGCGTGGCCTGCAAGAGCGCGGTTACTAGGCAAGCACGTGGAAGGAAAAGAACAATCGGGTATTCGCGCAGAACAACAAAGCCCGGTCCGGTCCCGCGATGCGCGTAGGGATTACACAAAGTTGGTGATAATACACGACAGACATATTCTCTCACTGCTCGATCTTGAACACGATCCTCTCGCCGCTGACCTGCATTACGAGTCAGTCCTACCATTGTCCGCGCACGCATTACTCCCCGTACCTTGCCAAGCCTCATCTCCTCAAACGCGCCTGCAATACTCTCCAACCCTCCTACAACGCGCACAGGTACAGGCGTAATCTTCCCCTCCTCAAGAAGCTTCGACGTAAGCTTGACAATCTTCTTCCCGGCCTCGTAATGCTCAGGAATAGCAGGCATCGCAATGGGCGTCTCGATAGCCTGCCGGTAACCCAAGTCAGTACTGGTCGTAGGATGGAGGGAGTTCCGTACCTTCCCGTTGAGCGTATATCCCATACTCGGAACGAACGCGACCTTCTTGGTCCACTTGATATCGTCCCCCTGCGGCGGGCGGAAGCTGATCGTACTCAACACCCCACCTTCATCACTCAGCGCCTCGACGACGATAGGAAGATGCTCCGGCGAGATCTCGCATATCCCAGCGCTGGTGAGCTTGCCCTTGGTGGCTTCACGGATCTTCTGCGCGACGTCCGGGGAGCGATAATCGATAACTTCAGACGCGCCGAGGGACTTGAGACGCTCGGTATGCTTGAGCGAAGCGGTCGTGATGACGCGTAAACCTGAGAGATGCGCGACTTGGATGAGCCACTGTCCAACGCCCGTCGCGCCGCTCCAAACGAGGAACTGCACAATAATCTTTGCGTAAGCGAAACTGAAAAGCTGAGGGGTTTACGCACGTCCTGCGAAAAATCGCCCGGCTTCTCGGGAGAAGGCAAGTTCTGACTCTGCCAAAGCATCTGACCGGTCGTAATCGCCGCAACACCCTGTCCAGCCGCAACGTCCAACGTCAATCCCTCGGGGACGTTAATCACGAGTTGCGCATCCGCAACGAGGTACTCTGCGAACGCCCCGTTCGGATAGGGGGAGACGGCGTTCGCTTCACGTCACGGTCAGTAGGAGGGAGAGGAAGGAAGGAGGAGGGGGACGTACACCCATGCACGACGCCAAAGATCTTCTGTCCAACCTGTACACCTTCGACGCCCGGACCGAGCTCGACGATCGTGCCCGCATAGTCGCACCCGGAGACCGTACCGACGACTTTCGACACGATGTGCGGCAGGTACGCGTGTTTCCCTTCAAGGTCCCATCGTCAGCGTCATCGGCGATGTCTGTGTAGGTGGAACGTACAGTCTGTAGGGTTCAGACCCGCATAAGCAACTTTAACGAGTACCTCGCCCTTGCCAGGGACAGGCTTCGGGACGTCATCGTGCACGGCCACCTGGCCCGGTCCAGCGACAAGTAAAGCGCGCATCGTAGACATGTTCTTGGATTCTGGAGCGTGTTCTGTTTCGACTATGAGCTTATATACTCGAGTACCCTGCGCAACGCGTCACCCACCGGCGGCCGATGAGTCCAAAGGCAAGAGCGACAGCGCGGTATCGATGGATGGACCCGCCTGGGAACGGACATGACTAATCCATCGAATAGAGCTGCGCAGGAATGCCCAGCTGACAAAGCATCTCCGCAATCTTCAGGTCCCATTGCGATTAAAAATGCAGAAGTTTCTCCCGAATTGGACGATTCGCGAGTTTCAATCATGACGAAGAGCGAGAGCACGGCTCATGCTAACGTCCGAATCCACGCGCAACGGGGTGAAAATACAAATACGTAGGATTGGAGGTGCACCCCCAAAAGCAAAGCGAAGCGAACGTACAAATGAGCAGCTAGATAGCATTATCACGACCACGAACCCATATATACTGCACGTCCTATCAGTTCAAGCACACCAGCACTCAGGGAAAGGACGTACATACACCCCAACCCCTCCCCACCGTCTACTCAACTCGGCGAATGACTACTCTGTCCTCCAAATACAGGTACGACAGGGGAGTGATTCACAGCGAACGAGGCCCAATTGTGACTCCCTGTACCGTCCGTGAGGATCGTATCCCGATGCGATGTCGGCACGGGCTGAGGCTGTACGGGCCGCCTTCGTCTTCGTGTCCAGAGGATGATGGAGCCTAGTACGAGGAGAATAAGAAGCGCTGCTGCGCCGAGCCCGACGCCGACGTAGGCGCCTGCGGGGAGAGTGACGCTCTGGACGGGTAGAGGTGTCTCTGAGAAGGATGAAGACAACCCGGACGTTGAAGGCGAGGAGGATGATGCGAAGGATGAAGTGGTAGAGGAGGAGGAGGATCTGAACGAAAGGTAAGATCGCGTCAAACCTCAAGCGCGCGGAGGCTACGTACAATGCAAAATCCAGTGGACGGTACCTGCATTTCACCGCTCGCGCGTCAGTTCCACACCAACCCCCACACACACGACTACGCACGCGAATTGATCAACCCCCAGCCCCCGGTTCTCCCAATCCATGATCGTAATCGAGTGAGGTCCTGGCTCGACCTCGGCAGCGAACAAAATCTGCTGTTTCTCCAGCACGGCGCTGTTAGAAGAGAACAGCCGCCATACGCCCGAGTCGATAGATACGCCGTACTGCCCATGGTCGTTGTTCAAGTCAGATATAAACCAAATATACGAGCCTACGAAAGTCACGGCGCGCTGTGAGGTTACGGCCATGACAGCCCGAAGAACTCGCACGCGACGGACCTGTGAAAGAGAAGACGGCCGACGCGTTTTGGTGGTATGTAAGATGATAGCTGGAGCCGGTGTAAAGACTGGGATCGGTGGACGTCGTCCACCCCTCGCTGTACTGGACTACACACAGATCAGTAGTGACACCGCCGCGCATGCTGGTGAGACTCACCGCTCGCGTGGTTATCCTCTACCCTGACGTCCAGAGGCGTTATCGGAGACGGAAGCGGCTGAGCGACGCTCATGGGGGCCCGTGGCTACAGCACTGCTGCAATCGACGGTACAGTATCTTTCGACACGGGAGGAGAGAAAGGGCCGGCTCGGTTGCCTCCGGGTGATTGTAGGGCGTAAAGATAGGTCCGCAGCGTTGCTTGCACTCTATTCAAGACAGCTGCCGCATTGGGACCGGCGTGATTGTCGCCCATATCCTAAGTTCGTCGGTATAGATAGCAGGTCACTCTCGAGCGCAACGTGCAGGGGATCGTCGCGAAAGTCTTCAGGAGAAACCCCCTGCACACTGGTCGACTCGGACTCGCGTACGAATTTGGCTGATTGAGCAGTCCGAGGCGATGTCCCTCACCACATAACTTACTTCGGAACAGATCGGTACCCTAGCCTCTGACTGCACACAGCAAGGGCGGCGACTAAACATTGTTGCCCCAAAGTCGGCTAGGAGCGAACTAGCTGCTAGTAAGTTGTCGTCGTACCGCCAGCTCCGGACCTCTCATGCGCATCCCCTTCCGGACCTCCGTCACCACAGTGAATCGGAAGTGCGGATTCGAGCGACACCGCGCCAATGGCGCTTTCTTCGCTGGGGTTCGCAGCACTCCTAAGGTGTAGAACGATTCTGCACGGGAAGACGCAATGCATGATCCGCACTGGTCTGTGGCGAGCAGGTGGGATCATCGATGTACCGATGCAGAGTTTGCACGCACTGGAGGAATGCAGTAGCAAGGAGAGGCTGCAGCGCCGGGTGAGACTCCGTGGTACGCGACAAAACACGAGTAGGATGACTTACGGACGCGAGTGACAGCATCAAGATGTTAACCAATGACACGCCTGGTGTCAGACGTACGCTTGAGAATCAGGATCATCAGAGAACTCAGGCCTCACTGAATATATAGATGAAGTAAAGGAAGCCTGTACTCTGTCAGTTCCTCATCGACGGGCACTCGTGGTTCATCGAGTACCGTCAACGTATAGTCTCTTCGTAAGTCTTGATAGCCCCTGTCCGTCTACAATATGTTAGCTACGAGAAATTCGCTTCCGTGCGGAGTGTAATTGCCACACTGTCGATATCCTTTCACCAAGGTAAGGGTCATGATGACTGGAAGTGTATTTCAGCGCCGTCCTCGACGGACCATGAATTGCACCTTACGAAAGTCAAACCCGACCACAAGTATCCAGGGTATAACCTCGAGCCGTGAGATCTGCGTAGTACTGATACCTCCAAGGCTCGGGGACAAGCTGCTCGCGGAGACGTCTAATAACGCAGGCGCGCTGTGACCAAGGCAATAGCAGCAAGGGTAATAAGACTCACAGTGAGCGTTGAGGACAAATCTAGCCGTAAAGTACGTCCCGAGCGTCAGGACTGTACAGAACGCTGCGACGAGCAAGCCGAGGACCGCCCGACTTCGATTCCAGATTGCCCATGTTCTCATGATACTGGTCACTACGACATCACTTCAGCGCTGCCGGGCCGCATACATAGGCATAGACTTGCGTTCGCCTAGAGCTATGCCGACCGCACCGGACACTGAACACCGGAATAAGATACGCAGCTGCTCAGGGAGTGGTATGCGCAAAGACCAACAGCTCCTGAACACTGCGCTCCCGGCTCTATCCAGGGGGACGGGAATTCTGCGTCTGATTCGAGCAAGACTGTTGCGACGTTGTGCGTAAGCCGCTGTTCTGAGTCCGAGCGGTGATGCATCGTGAACAGAGCAGGATCGGGCGATCATGATGGACGGAAGCGATGTCCGATCCCACGCATGTGAAGAGCCTCCAGACGCTGATGTTGTGCCCATAACGAAACCCGAAAACACCGGGTGTTTCCTAGCTCGCTAGCAGGATCCCGCAAGGTAAGACAAAGCACCGGTCCGGTCGCTGCAACGAGTCGTGCGTATGTTTGGCAGCGCCTGAGAGGAGGGGTTGTTATATGCGAGACGAAAATGCGTACACTATCTGCATGTTGCTGCGTACTACAATGTCAAGTCCTGCTCCAGCTCGGATCAGCACAGTGAAAGCTCAAGACGGAGGACTTGAACACGAACCAATGTCATTATCTCAGCCCTTCTCCTCCACCACCCTTCGTTGCATCCAGCTCCTCTCGCCGTGCCTTCGCCTGTGCGACCGCGCGCAAGATCTCGCTCGCGCTATGCGGAGGAATTTCGAACGCGCCAATAACGCGCTTCGCGTGCTCCTCGTCAAGTTCTTGGGCCGAGTCGACGTATATGGCATCCAGTATCGGTGATGACTCTGCTCGCAAAGGGAGTGAAGAGAGGTAACGCGCCCCTGTGAAGGCTGTCGAGAACGAACTGTTAGTACAAGTCGAGGCGACAACGCAACGGAGGAGGATGCAACTTCGAAGACGCAACGAGCGATAGAGAAAAGGCGCTAGCGTGAGGGAGAAAGGTTTAAGACCACGGCAGGGATTGGGGTGTTCAAAGGGCGCGGCACAACAAAGTGCGTGGGGATGCATATGACGAATAGTGCAGTGTCGGCAGCATCGCGTTCACAACGGGGAGTAGTGAAGGGGAATGAAGAGGGAATTAAAAAACCATAGAGCACGAATTGACCTCGCCAATGGCTCCAAATTCTCCACACGCAATAGAAGAACGGCAAGTTGGGAACGATCGCTATTCAACCAGGGTCCTGCGTTAACATTCCATAGTGGCAGTAGAGCCTGAGGGAATTGTACACACGGATGAGCTTTAACGGAAATGTAAGCGGCGTGATGGCGGCCCAAGTTATTGCGCCTCGTCGATGGCGCGGCATGCGTTCTTGCAGAAACGCCGTCCACTCTGCCGCAGCGTTCGGTTGTGTTGCAGGGTGGAACAAGACTGCGCCCTCGGGAGTAGTGCGAGACGGATGGACGACCTTGAGCGCAATCTCTTCGTACTCGAGTCGGTCCATTACTTTTTGACCGTAGACGTACAGTCGTCTCTGCGATGCCATAATGAGATAGATTAGAACAATTCTCACAAGGACAGCGCGATGCATGTACCTGCCAGTTACCTTCTACTTTGGTGCCCATATTGTCCCACATCTCAACGGCCTTACCGACCGCGCGCTTCAGTAGGTTCGGCGTGCCGCTGGACGCTGGCTGTGGCGGCGGCGGCGGTTGTATAACGTGGTAATAAGTCAATTTCGGTCGGCGCGACAGCGGGAGCGCTAGGACGCGCACGAGGCCCGACTTTGAGAGCGACGTCGACGAGGACATGGATGAGATTGGTGAGCGGAGTAGACGCGTCGCGCTTCGGCACAATCGGCAGGGTCGGGCGCTTACGCACCAAAGCTCCCCAAAGCCTTTCTCGAGAAACAACACCCAGGGTCAAGTATTAGAGCAGAACGGGAAATGTGACTATACAGTATACACAGACGCAATATATGAGATAGTTGGTACTTGACGGAGTCGAAGATCATAAGTAGAGAGAACTCAGAGAGGCGCGCGACAAACCTTGACAAACACTGCTCATGCCTTGAACTCAACTACTTGACCCGACGGAAGCAGTCAAGCTTGCCGCAAGACATCCACCCGTTCAAAAATGGTTTCGTAGGCCTGAACGCGACTGCTGTGGGCGCGTGCAGACCTCGGGCTGGAGCGCCGAAATCTAACCGTTTAACTGCTTACTCATGCGACCTTCGTCGCTTTTTCTCACTTACAGAAAGATTCCACAAATGACCTTATCATTGCAAGCGTGTGCCTTCTAAACTAATGCGCACCGGTCGCAGTGCGGCCTCGGGAACAGTTACTGTCAGATTCGGCACACTCTTATCCTAGCTTATCCAGGAGGAGTTGCACGCTTGCAATTGGCTCCAGCTTGGCTCCTTCCGGCTCTTGCCCTTACCTGTCGTACTCTATTTTCGACTCTCTGCGTCCCTTCAGCTCGCGATGGGCGCCGCTACCGTACTCAAGACCGTCAAGCTCTTTGTCGACTTCATCCCCGATCCCGTCAAGACTCCGGTTTCGGCCTTGCTCGAGATCTCAATCACTACTTGCGAACGTGTCGAGGTACGCTTGGTTTGACTCCATCTGCGCAAACTTAATCGGTGGTCCGTGAGCAGCAAGTCACGGAGAATGTCCAGGCCGTCGCCGATCTAGCAGAGCAGCAGGCCGGTATCTCTGCAGACGTTGTCAACGAACTTCGTGGAGTTACCCAAGCCCAGATCGATTCCGGCGACTGGGTCCGAAGGTTGAAGAACTTAACTGAGTACGCACATTGACACGCACACCAACATTCCACTCATGCCAGATCTAGTACGCTGGAGAAAGTACGCGTCTGGGTCTTCAAGGACTCTGAAGATGTTAAATGCGACGGCAAATCTGCGAAGACCTTGGCGAAGGCCGTGAAGGCTGTCGCAAAGCTGTGGAACAGTGAAGAAAAGAAGGGGGAGATCGACGCGCTGAAGGCAGAGCTTGACAGGACCCGAAATCAGCTGGAGGTGCACAACACCTATCGAATATTTCCGGTACATGCATGATCGTAACTGACCCTAAATAGTTGCAGCTTGCCATTACGACCTTGATTGGCGTGCAACACGTAACGGAGATATTGCGACAGTTGATGCGATTTCACGACCGAAGTATGTCCGTTTGTCGCCATGACCTGTACTGAACCACACTCTGCGGCTGTTAGTGCTCGTAAATCGGCTCAAGCCAGTATTTAGCGCTCGTTACGGGGCGCATGGATCTCCGGGCGATTGCCTTGAACACACACGTCTAGCTTTGCTGAATGATTTGCGGGAATATCTGACTGCCAACGACGGGCGGCGCATCGTCTGGCTTTACGGCCTTGCGGGCACGGGAAAATCGACAGTAGCGCGCAGCATCTGTAGCGGCCTCAAGGACACTCACGACGTCGTCAGCTTCTTCATCAAGCGAGACATCTTCGATCACAGCAACCAAAAGCGAATTCTGCACACGCTCGTATATCAGCTTGCTCAGTGCATCCCTCAGGTTTTCTCAGCCGTCATCCATGCGAAGGATGACCTGTTCGAGGCACATGTTCATGACCAAGTGGAGGACCTTGTTCGCACCCCACTATCGGCGGTTCTCCCAGGCGCTCGACCCGTCGTTATTATCCTCGACGCTGTTGACGAACGTGGCGGCACTAAGAACGAATGTGACATCATTCCCTGTTTTCTCGACGCCATCGCCGCCGCTCAGGTTCCTGTCCGCGTGTTTGTTACCAGTCGCGGACAACCGTCTGACTTCCTTCGGCCCACCTATGACTCGGAGGCAGTACACGCTACACAGGGCCTTCCGCTGAGCCTCGTACAATATGTCTTGATCCACCACAAGTCCTACGACCCCGAAGGAGACATAAGAGCATACCTCGCCGCAGAGTTTAAGCGCGTAGCCTTAAAGCGAACAGTCTCCGACTGGCCACCGTCTCCCGACCAGATTGACATACTCGTCAGGATGTCGGCTCGGCTCTTTATCTTTGCTGCCACTATCATCCGCTGGGTAGACTGCTCTGCGCCGGTCTTTGCCCTCGGCCAATTGCTGGAGCAGTCATCCGCATTAATGGAGAGGACTGGGCCGGAGACGATATTCGCCCTGTATGAATACGTCATCTGCCACGCGCTTGACGAGGACACACCTCGGCAACTTCTACGCTCTGCGCTGGGAAAGGACCCCAACGATAGGACTGAGGCTGACGCCCTATGCCGTGAAGCTACACTTTCAATCCTTAGCACGGTGCGATGTCTCCGCGAGCGGCTAACACGCAACGTCTTCGCGCATCTGTGGGCTGGCCATATTATTGCAGAACCCACAATCCGCGCGGGGGCAGTAGCTATTGCGGAACATCTTATCTCCCGCCTATCTGGGGTGCTTTTTGTCTGGAATCCTGATTCCTCGGTGATGCTTTTGCATGCCTCCTTTGGCGACTTCCTCGATGCGCGTTCCTCCCCGTATCACATCTCCTCCGAGACAACTCACTTCGAGCTCGCCTCAAAATGCGTCAGCATTATGCTCAGTACCAAGGATGCCTACGACCAATTCCACAGTACCTCGTTCGTGGACCCACTGCTCAATCGCCGACTAGATGCGATTCCCTGGATTGGGCCCGACTCCGACCTAGCGGCTCGGTATTCATTCGCGCACTGGATTCCTCATGCATCCAGAGCGCTCCCTACGCAGCTTCCTCGGCTGCTCGAGCAAGTTCGTCTTGCGGAGAGGGGTTTCTGGTCTGCGGGAGTGTTTCTTCACCCTGCGGACATCAATGTCGACAGCCTCAAACAAGCACACAACGCCATGAGAGTAAGTGGCTGAAGACGACCGTAGCTGAGGAGTTTCTTACAGTGCAGTAGACTCATCGCGAGGGCGTGGAGGCAGCATATACTTTAGCGACAGTTGTCTACATGTGCGCTGATGAAGCATCCGACTTTAAGGTATGTTCTGTAGTGTCAGCCACGGTTTTGAGCCGGCAAAAAATGATACGCTCATAGGACGCTTCAAGACGCCGTGGTCTGAACTCCTTCGACACGGTACTGGACGCTCTATCGATACTCGCTCCATTATCTGGTAAGCTGGCCCGCGATACTGAAACATCATCACATCCCGAGCCGCAGGTTCTACTCGGTCTGATTGCGTAATAAATGCGGAGAATAGAATCGAGGCGCTAGACCAGGGATGTCAGTCCCACTGATTCCGCGGACCCTAAACTGATTTTACCAGCTTCTTGGAGATGTTCTCGCCGTGCTGGACCAGTGGATAAGAAGTCTCAGCTATCCAGGTCTCTTCGCTCTCATCGATGCAAGACACCTAGGAGAACCCTGGTTGGTGCGCATTTCAGATCTCAGAATACGCACACACTCAGAAATCTATCCTTCAGCGTATCAATAACCTAGTTTCAAAACTTAATCTCGCTCTAAACACGGAGCAGAAAAAAGCCAACAACAGTACTGGGAACGTGAGTTTGGTTCATCGCCGCTGATTTGTAATGGTCACGAACGCCATGAAGTGGCCAACCAAGTCGTCGATAAGAATTCACATTCTTGCCGACATCCTTGCCGCAATGAGTCTTCGCTTCCGAGCGGAACGGGTGGTCCGGGAAGAGATAACGGTCAGTTTTGATTCTATCATTTGGGTTTAAGGTTGCTTACTGAGTTCAGGAGGAGCTCGAGAAATGGGCGAATGAGCTCCGCTACGCCCTCAGAGAGTTGAAGTATGAGATCGTCAAGCCATACGACGAGCAATTCATCGCAGCGCGCGCTCGACGGAATGCAGGCCTTATCGACGAACCTACCCACGAGGGCGACGCGCCGCTCGACTCGACTCTTTCCTCGGGACATCCCCTCGACGGTGATGCACCACCTCGTCCCGACAGACAGATGCTGCAAGTTGACGAAGTACTTCCTCCCGAGCTTCATTCTGTGGGGAGCGTCGACCCGAGTCCTTCAGAGGGACAATCCCTACTAGTCGACGAACCACACCCGGGCCTGTCCGAGGGACAGTCGTCACAGGTCGTTACCCCACTTCCACGCGAGGAACACGCCACAGTGACGACTAGTACTGCGTCTGCTGTTTGCTTCTTTGCCGTTCTCGTCCTTTTGTATGTGCTGCTGTCGTCGCTTTTCGCATGATCAGGCTGTACGCGCGTTGTTTCAGAATTCGGACCCGGAATGTCACAGGTTGCTTTTACTTCTGCGGTATGGGCGACCTGTGGACGCGCCGAGCGAGGCCGACCAAGCCAATCCAGAATGTCGAATAGCATCGACCCGGCAGTCAGCAACGACTCTGCGACGTCGTCCGGTATAGGTAGTGCGGTAGTTTGTCGACGAGAAGAGCGGCGGCATGAATGTTTAGAGCAATGCAACGTCTGGTGGGAGAGATGGAACGTGGGTTCTGCAGAATCAGAGTCGTCATTGAACTGGTTGCAAGGCTGCGCACATGACGCATGCAAACGAAGTCCTCTCATAAATGCGCCATCGACCATGACAGAGTAGTATATGTACGAGCCAAAGCCACGTGCGAAGTTGATGCGTCGCTGACGCGGCGATACACGCTACGAGAGAATTGAGACAGCTACAGCGCAAGAAGACAAGCGAAATCAAGGCAGCTTCAAGTCTTGAATCAATCGGGCAAGACCTACGCGTAACGCGTCTCGCGAGCGACCGAAAAGCGATGGGACGCGCATGAGCCAGCAGACCCGCGGAGAACTTCGGGGCAGGCTGTTGAAGGTGACGAGGACAACTGTAAAGCGAAGGCGGGTGGCAGAGGAGATGCGATCCTGAAAAGCGTCAAATACTTCGGTGCCATGTACGGATATCCTGGGCTGAGAGAAGAACGAGACCACGGGCATAATGAGTGAGGATATTCAACGAGACCCCGATCTTGCACGTCCACACAAGGAAAGGAATACGTGACGTGCAATGTATCTAGTATGCGCAGCGCGACGAACATGGGGCCCCTGACGCCGTTGCTTGGCTCGTCCAAGAGCACGCTAGCACTTTGCCTCAAAGTTACGAGACTCGAAGGAGCAAGGGGCTGTGGTGATCAAGAAATGTTCCAAAGACCTGGCGGGTGGAGGAGGACAAGATGCGGATTCAGCCGAATCATCGCTCTCCCTCTTGAAAAGTTCGCGACCTCCCCGTTCCGCCTGCTAGACGACCTCACGCCTCGGGCACGATTTCCTCGCATACGCCAGGACTCCCCGCATTGGTCACGAGCTCTCCCTTGGGCGCCCAGCGCTAGCAGGACGGATCCCCGAATCTTGCGACACCTATTTTTTCGAGCGCGTGTTCTTCGTCTGGCGACGATTTTCGCTCCCTACCGTGACTCGACAACTTTGCGTACTGCGTTTGTAACTGGCCCTCTACGCGTGTACACTCCCCGTTTCTGGGTGTTCGGTTGAGCGCACGGGTGTCTGTGGGTGCGGTACGAGCTGCGCCGACGCCTCGCTTCGGGCACAGTGACAAGCACCCCAAAACGGCGATTCACAGTGGCAAATCGTGGCGAACGGGATTCCAGGCGTTCAGGACGCAGTTCTCCACGCACTCGAACCGTCTCGGACAACATGACTTCCTCGGAATTCCAGCTACAGCGCGACATTTGCAAGTTGCCCGTGGACATTCTGCGACCCTGGAAGGATGCAGGCGCCCACCGCTTCGGATCACCCGATAAGGACGTTGCCCAACACGTGTCTGCACCCGCGCTTCCAGTCCGAAATTCCACGAGGAACCGGTCCCGCGCCGCTTTCCTTGTCTCCTTGCACCCACATCCATTTCTTGGCTTTCAGCTCGACCCGCGCCGCCGCCGCCGATGCCGTTGACACTGCTGGCCGAGTCGACGTGCGACATCTGCATCGACGAGTACGCAGACGGCGAGCAGGCGCCCTTTGTCCTGCCCTGCGGTGCGCACTCCAGCCAGCTTTGCGATCTTGAGAGTTCTGACGCTGGATTCAGGTCACCCGTTATGTCGGCGATGTCTGCACAGTCTCCAAGCGCCAAGATCCTGTCCGTTCTGTCGCGTACGCTTAACATGGAACGACGGACGCCAGCTCGTATGCGAAATCGCGCCGGCCGCCCCTGAAGCTGCTCTTTTCGGCACGGCAGGGCTACACGCTGCACTAGCGGACGACGACGACGTACCGGAACCCGATCCGGAACCTACACCGAAGGAGCTAGCAGACAGGAAGGCCGAGCGTCTCCTGCGCAAGGTCCAGGACGCGTTCCTCCGTGAAGCCGAAGCAGGGCGCGACGGACACCCAGAGAACGTCGGGCAGACGCGACTCGATAAATTTCGCAAGTTTCGAGAGCGCAGGGAGATGGACGGGGACGGCATGGGCGAGGTGCGTGCAGCGTGTCCGTCGCGCGCCTCGGCTGATACGCGGTGCAATGCAGTATGCGACTCTTGAGAGCGCGGCACGCATGCTCCAGGCCTTCCTTGATCAACGCGCGCAGTATGCGGAGGACCTCGCCAGAAAGCAGGTTGAATGGAGCGAGTATGCTGAAAAGTCGAGAATGACGTGGATGGAGTGCGTTATGCTCTTCCTTTCTGCGCTTCCACTGCTGATGTTCTTTCTAGACATGTACGTGTATCACGGCTGTGCGTCAGGAGACAAACGCTGACTACGTGGCCGGTAGACGAATCACTACTGGAACGAAATCTTGACGTTGCGCGAACAGGTCAAGAATCTTCAGCAACGCGTCCAAGATTCCACCCCGCTGTTCCCGTACCCGTACCAATCCTCCCGCGCACCGTCACGGACGACGACGCCATACACTCACACTCAATCTTCTACTCCTTTGCCCCTGCGGAAGTTCCACCAGGTTTGTCCTTGCATTTGTAGTATGCGCGGACGCTTACACAACATACAGGTGCCGGTGAATAACGACCATAACCCGATGCCCGCCCCGCCCAAACTCGTGAGCAGTTTCGTACGTCCCTCTTCCCTTGCAAGCGTCGTGATGCATGCTGACCCTCTAATGTTCAGACTTCGCGTCGCCCGTCTTTGGCGCAGGCCGACCAAGCGCAGACCCGTCACGCTTCCATGCCCAACATCAACGTAGCAGTCGCTGGCCCGTCCCGCGTCGCTGCCGCGCCCTCCCGCACGCCCTCTCTGGACCGGAGTCGTCCAATCTACGCCGAACCAGCGGGGATGTCGTTCCGCTCCCGCTACCCTGAGCCTGCAGCTTTCGACACGAAGCCCATCCTCGACGCCGTCGCGCGCATCCCGCGTCCACGCTCTCCCTCGCCCGCGACGCTTCGTCATGCGGCCCCGCAGCCTCCATCGGCGTTCACCTTCCAACCACCGCCACCGCCACCGACTGTGTCGCATCGCGCGTTACCTGCTGAGCTGCCTGATGTGGACGTCGATGCGTGGGCAACGCCTACACGACGCGTCTCCTCCACTTCGAGGTCGAACTCTGCGTCGCTGCCAAGTCCTGGTGTCTCAGATACCGACGCAGATGCAGATGACGGGCAGCCGTACATCTGGCCGTCGCGGTCGAGGGCGCAGAGCCCAACCGCGAACACGAGCAGGTCTGTCGAACGCTCGACAGGGTACACGGAGCCCACGACGATGACAACGAGACCCGCCAACCGTCCGAGTCGTCCGCCGCCTATCCGGATGTCGTACGACGCAGCAACGGATACGATGACGCACTATAAACCCCAACAACCGGCGCCGAGCTACGCGCGCGCGCCTGGGTCGGGGTATAGTACTTATTACCCGCCGCCTCCGCCTCCATCTGTACCGCGGACGGGAGCCCTGGGAGGGCTGTGGGGTTCGTTGGACTCGGATTCGGATGCGCCGGCGCGGTACTAGTTGCCGCATACGAGCGCGCCTCGCTGATGTTGCGCCCCTGCTTCCGGTGTCATTGCGCTGGCATCCATTCCTGCATTCGTTCCCTCCTGCCGCACTCGTGTCTCGTGTTTCGTGTCTCGTCGAGCGCGCGAGTGCGTCGGTAGTGGGAACATTTTCCCTTCGCGTTCGCCCATCTATTCATCGTCGTGGATATTCTCTCCCTTCATCGCTTCACATCATCGCTCTTCTTTCCCTTTACACACTGCCGTCGTCCCAGCTGCCGCCGCTCCGTGCTGTCTGTCCCCAGTACGCGCGCCGGTGTAATTTTCGCCACGTGCAGTCGTCGCTGTCACCGGGTCCTTGAACCTGCGTCATGAGCAAAAGGCGATCCGGCTGTTGCTACGGCTGACGCTGGCCTCTGTCAGGGTGCTACAGCACCGAGCATGCGCGCTCCTCGTTGCGCGCCTCATGTGACCGAGTATAGGCGTGCGCCGTCTGGGGGCGACATCTGACCCCTGTGCCGCTTTCGTCGTGCGCTGTACTTTCCATCATGGTCCGTCCCGCTTCGCGTCCGGGCGCCCTTTGCCACTTCACAGATGCGCCGATCGTGGATATTCCTTCCTCCCGCCGTCGCTGGATATTGTCTTTTGAACGCTCCTACGCCTTGTTCATCGCTCGCGTCCCTGTCCCTGCTGTACTTCTATGTACCATCATCCTCGACTCCCGCTATCTTGCTCTCCGCGCTCATCTTCCACGCATTTGTACACACCACCGCAATACTCTGACTCACCCGCAATCCTCATCTTGTTTGTTCCCCTCTACGGTCGGGTGACCGAGCACACCGACCAGCTTCTTGACTTGCTTGCTTCTCAGCGAACAATCCTGCACTATTTGTGGCTGATTCACCACGCATGCACATGCAGCACCGTTCCTGCATTGCGCCCGAGCCGGCAGCCGAGCGCACGGTCGTGAAGTCAACGAGCTAAATATTGGTCCCCCCCTCTGCTGAACTGCTTCCCTTCCCCGCCAGAACGACCGCGCGCCGTTCTTCTTTTCGTGCCGCTCAATCGCACGTGCTTCGGGCTCCGTTGCGCCATATGGGGCGCCGGCGACGCCTCCCCAGGCTGCTATAAATGACGCGGGGGAGAGGTGACCTGCTTGGGTTCGCCGCTCACCGCTGACTGTAGCTCTCGATGCTGTTCGTTCCGCTGCTCCTCAGTGCTGCTCTCGTCCTCGCCGCACCGGCGAAGCGCCAGAGCGTTGCGTTTATCGCTCCCAACGCGAACGGCGGTTCGAACTTGGACGTTGCGACGAGTGACGGGCTCGGCGAGCCGCTGAACGTGCGTTCCGATATCTGCTTTCATCTTGAGAACTTGACTCGGCTGACTGGTTTCTCTCTGTACCGCTCCACATAGGTCATCGTGTCGGCGCTCAGCTCCGCGGCGGTCCTCACCGACGACGGGTTCCTCAACTGGCTGCAGAGCATCAACCTCAGCACGGAGTGCCTAGGGCTTCACCTCGGTGACCCGCAGACGGCGAATCTTGGAGATGGTCAGGGCTTTGTGGATCAAGTTCAGGAGTACCGCGAGGATTTCGGGAACACGGATCTCGGTGTGTAGTTCCTCCCGTTTGCAAGTGTTTCTCTCTGACGACGACACAGGCGTACGTTCATGATACTACTGCCGGTGAACCTGACTAATCCAGCTTTAGACATGTCTCGAGAGTCTGATTGGAGGAAATCATCTGCGGATGTGGCGTCAGTCGACGACTGGTGCTCTGTTCCTTGCGTACGCATAATATCAGTCCACGACGACTCCATATGTGACGTTATACGCTACAGAGTCTCGCACGAGGAGGACTTGGACGAGGGCCACACTATCTCCCCGGACGGATACAATCTTGGCCGGTGAGCGCTGGGTCAGGTGATGAGCAACGAACACGTCTGACGACCAGTGCAGGGACACACTTGTCAGCAGCGCAATTGCTGGCTCATCTCACAATGGCGTCACATATACCGCGACTGTAGAGAGCGTCTCTGGCTTGCTCACCCCCGGCACCACGGGCGTCAACCACGGTACGTTTTCGCTCCCTCGATGCCCAATCCCCAGGACTGATATTGGCCTTTTAGACATTTCTCAGGATGGCATTGTCAAGGTTTTGACTGTTACAATCGTTTGACTGTTCTTCTATCGGCGATGTTGGTATTCGACTCGATACGAATTGATGCCTACAGTCTGGGATGAGACGAACAATTCTACTGACATTTTGAAGCGTGAGATCCGGATGCTGGGAGTTCGTTGTGAGTACAAGAGGAACTAGGCTTCACAGTCCGCGCTCGGAGTGCGCGAAGCATACTTAATGATTCGCGGAATCGATCATATGTTCGAACGTGACCTTTCACACGATGTCGGGATATGAAGTATCCTGTATCTGTCCATCCCTCGCGGAGACAGCCCTGGCCGCGATCCAGGTCCGGAGAGGGAAGTCTGATACTTCTCTAGTTCCCTCCCGTCGTGCAAGTCAGATTGTACAGCTATTTCGACTACAGTACATCGGGAGCGAGGAGAATGAATGATGCCACGGTCGCTAAGCACGAACTCTGGGAGCGGCGACGCGACTACGACGTCTGCGGGTACGAGCGAAAATGCGATTGGCGAAAGTATCGATAGCGCGTGGAAATAAATGAACGGGCTGAGTTTAAACAGCGCGTTGTCACTTTCCTAAACGCCGCCACAAACCACTGCCCTTGGCCCAATCATCGCCGCATCTCTCATGCAAGCGCTCATGTAGGCCCAGGCTCCGTCGCGCTGCCTCGCGCGGCCGCAATCAAATTGGAGCGTCGTATCTTAGCTCTGCGCCGCTCTAGGACGGTCGCTCGGCTTTCTGCTTTAGGGCTGGTGTTCAGCCTATCCTATCCTATTCTATCCTATCCTGCTGTTAAACGCTCGGTCCCTTCGCGCAAGCAATTCTCTTATCAGGTTGTGGCGTATTCGAGCGCTCCCAGTCTCAAGATCGGGCACACGTCGCGCAAAACCAAGCTGGAACGACTTCGCCGTGGCTCAGGAAATCCACATCGTACTCAGCTGCATCTCTATACGTCAGTTTGGTGCATTCGATGATTGCGCTTGGTTTGAACGAACCCCTTTACATGGCGCGCGGTCAACCTGTCATTGCTGTCAGCCGTCCACGCCACACCGAGGCATCTTCTTCCAGTCGGCCGCTCTGGGAGCGCTAAGGATCGACGTGCAATTAATTTCGAGTGAGCAGATACGCATCATCCTCGTCCAGACTTCCCACCCGTACTGTGGATGAGCACGGCGCGCACCTAGGTATCGACACTTGAACTGAATAATTCAAAGCTCCGCAAGGCTCCATCCCCGTTCGTGCCTGCACAGCGCTTTCCTAATAGGTTCCTGCTTTGCTACCGTGCTGTGCTCTAATTCGGTTTTTGTTGACTCTCGGTTGCCTTCGTCCCTTCAAGATGACCGCACCTGCGCCCGTACCCGCCTTGCCGTCTACGACGTACAAATATCCTCCGAAGATTGTCGAGCTTCGCAAATATGCCGATAGTATCTCGAAGAAAGCAACTGTGAGAAAACACCCTGCGTGCACAGATTACTGTGACTGATAACACTTGTTCAGGATCTGGAGAGCAAGCCTCAGGCTGAATCCACTCTCGGACAGATATCCGCGCATGCTTTATCGATTGCCAACGCAGTTGAGAGCGCATGCGCGGCACGTAGCCTCCAGGTGCTAGAGCCTTTTACCGCTGTGGCCGCTGATGAGATCGGAAGGTGCGTCTCACGTTGCCTGCCCTGACACAGCTTTCATCGACCCACTCAGACTGCTTTCATCGTGCTGCACGGACCTCGTTTACCTCAAACCGAAACCTCCAAAGCGCGAGAGGCTGGGAATTTTGGTGTCACGTACATTCTCTCGATCGCGCTCTCCCTTTCCATTGCCCGTCCATACCACGACAAGTCCTGACGATTATCTCGCATCGCTCAAAGCCGTCGAAGCGCTCCTACGTGTGTGTACCCATCCAATCGGTCCCTGAATACTCTACTTATCCAGTCTAAGATTGAGAACGGGCAGAGCCAGCTCGTGTATAGCGGGACCATGGCCCCCGCCGCAGTTCAGAGTCCGGTACGTATAATTTATTCACCTGGATTTAGTATTTGCCTGATCGGTTGCTTCTATCAGGCATTCTTGCAGTACGTTGACGAATGCTGTTGTGCTCAGAATTTCCTTGCTGATCTACCGCGCTAGGAATGAAATCTCGACGTCTACGGTCATCGATCAAGTCTTCAAGACCGCTCTGCTAACAATGACGAATGTGAAGGACGGTTTACCTTTTCCATTCAAGGCCATCCCTCAGACTGTTCTTCACCTCCACCAGCACGTCGAGGTTCGTGTCCCGACGTGCACGATTGTTCACGCCTAACTTACATTCAACTTAGGATTACCGCGCCATAGATAACAGCATAGCAACTGTCATCCGCAAGGTTGACGACTTTGTCGAAATACTGGCGAAATTCGACAGGCAGAACATCGCTCCTGGAGAGGATATTGCCCGTGCCGTCGAGAGATTCTTTCGGTACTCGAACCTCATATCGAGAGGACCGTGGCTAACGATTCTTTAGCGCAGTTCAGTCTATCTTTCTTCGCCTCGAGATTCTAAGGGCGACCGCAACGCTCAAGAAACTTGTCGCGCCTACCACAATACAGACGGTAGTTGCTGGAGCCGAAGCGGAGCTTCATGACGCGCGAAGGCTGCTTGATGTCCGTTGTCTCCCTGGATATCCTACAATAACTGATGGTACTTAGATGGCACTCCAAGTCAACACCAATCATACAGCCCGCCAGATCCTGAACGCACAAGGCCCAGCTAAGAGGTATGGACCATGCAGACCGAGGCGGCTGTTTTATTCTGACGTGAGAACAGCAACGTGAACTATTCGTCTGAACTCCCAGCCAGCCCAAAGATTCTGCACGGCCGTGAGAAGGAATTGAGCCGTCTAGTCAGTTTCGTAGTCGATCGCTCGCGTCCCATTCGAGTCGCTATCATGGGCGCGGGAGGCTTGGGAAAGACCACCCTCGCTAACGCCGTCGTACAGCACGTGGATGTTGCTGCCACCTTCGTTGCTCGTCGCTTCCTCGTCACCGCGGAGGCCGCGGTAGGGGTTGATGACCTCTTGACCGGCATGCTTGCGACGTTTGGTCTGCCAGCGTCTAGTGACACTCTCGCTTCTCTTCTCCACCACTTCCGCTCTCATGAGCGGACTCTGCTTGTTATCGACAACCTCGAGACTATCTGGAACTCGGCCAATGCCCAGCAGCGGCGCATGACAGAAGACGTACTGTCAAAGCTCGCCAACGTTACATCCTTGACTCTTATCATCACATGCCGTGGTGCAGATCTCCCACCCGACGTCGAGTGGGCGAACCGCGATGCGGTCGTTCTGTCCACCCTGTCTCCCGAAGCCGCGCTGGCTACGTTCACCGACATTGCTGGCAATGTTCCCGCTCCCGATCAACCCATCCGCAACAAACTGCTTGAAGAGGTGGACTACACGCCTCTAGCTGTGACCTTGCTCGCACGGCTTGTCGCGCGCGGGAAGCAGCTGCGTGACCTTGATAGGCGGTGGAACTCGGTGCACACTAGTATGCTGCGCACACAGCCCAACGGCCGGCTTGACAACGCCGACGCCTCTATACAGTTATCCATCGCATACCTCCCATCAGAGGATCCTGCGCCTTTACAGCTTCTCTCTTTATGCGCTCAGCTGCCCGATGGCATGAGACTTCCTGTGCGCAATGCACTCGGGCGGCTCTGCGGCTTTCGGGATCTCGATGGCGTACTCGACGTCATCCGGGGTTTAGCGCTCGTCTACGTGACGGACGACGACACGATTCGAATGCTGAGTCCGATCCGGCTTTACGTGCTGGAGAAGCACAGACCTTCAGCTGCTCATCGTGCATCTCTTCTTGAAATCTACTACGAGATTGCCGGACAGGCCCCTCGGGTACTTGACTCGCAATTTCCTGCTGCTCGAGACAAGATTCTGCCCGAGTTGAGCAATCTCGATGCTCTTCTGATGTCAGAAATGCAAACCGTCGACGAGCCGCCATCTACAAACCTCATAGATGCCGTTAACACGGTCTCCAGCTTCTCCGGGCACAATGTTCCAAATGAGCGATTGCTTATGGCCCTCATACCGCATATCGAACACCTACCGCATTCTCTCGCGTTCTCTCTCTCGATACTCGCCAGAATTCACTGGCTTCGTGACGCGTACAATCTCTGTCTGGATGCAGCGACTCGTGCACGAGCCCTATATCAATTCTTGGGCCAACGTTCTGCTGCTGCACGCTGTGATATAGCGATGGCGAAAGTTCATCGACTGAAGGGCAATTATCCCGAAGCAATTGCGTCTCTTTCCACCGCGCGAGAGACATTCAACGACCTTGATAACCAGCTCGACGTGGCACATTGCGATACCGACTTTGCAGTGGTAGCATACGAGCGGGGGAACTATGATGATGCGGCCGCCCTCTTCACTTCTGCTCGGGAAGTGTTCCTTCGATTGGATGAACAAGCCGGCGCAGCGTACTGCCAACAGATGCTGGGCGACATCCACCGTATACAAAGGAACTATCAAGCAGCAGAGACGCAGCTGGAGTCTGCGCTACAGACGTACACGTCTCTGGGCTCGATGTTAGACATTGCGCGCTGCAGTTGCTCGCTTGGCGATGTGTATCGACTCCAACGGCGCTTCGATGCTGCACTGGAACGCCTGCAAGTGGCGTACGACATCGGCCAGAAACAAGGCAACACTTTCCGTATTGCAAATGCATTGCGGCTCAGATCTTACGTACATCAGGACCAGGGCGAGTTCGCACAGGCGCGGCGTTCGCTGCTGGATGCACAGCGCCTGTACAAGTTCATCGGGGACACCAGAGGCTCGGAACAGTGTGCGGAAGGATTGCATGAGTTGGACGAAGATGAGAAGGTGGGGAACATGTAGCACTCCAGGCTGTTTCAAAGAATGTGATGTACCCGTGTACTGAATGGCAAACGACTCAGTGACTGTCGGAAGGGCTCGGACTCAGAACAGAGAAAGGTTCCAATCATTGGATGTCATTACTAGTACAGAACTCCCGAACATGCTGTATCTTCCAGACGAAATTTCCCACAGCCAGGACGGCGTGTGCGACAATTGATACAGAGGCGAATAACTGGATGCTTAGAGTTAGCTGTGCTTTCCAAGCCCGTTCCACGGTATGGGATACAAGCTGCTCCCATCGGTCAGGTTCCAGCCGTGCTCAGAAGACGTTGTGTGGGAAGCGCGTCCGGGACCGCAACGGCCGTCCCGTCTGCAACCGATGAGGACTCGGGCACAACACATCTAGAACCTGCGGCAAGCGGTAACGAGGCTGGTGACGAGGACGCCGATGAAGAGACGTATGAGGAAAGGGAAGGCGACAGGACAGACATAAATGACCTGCCCGACGACGAGCTGGATGTAAACAATCGTAGGCAATAGATTCGCATGCTGTTCGACTGCGCACAAAAGTCTAACGAGAAGACGTCCATCCGGCTTATCGTCCTGTTGTGGTACGCCGTAACAGGAAGAACTGGAGCGCAATCACCTGCACAAGGATGTGTCGTCGTGCACGTGAGGGTATGAAACCGGGTGACAGTGCCGAAATGATGAACTTGAGGAGACCAGGGGCAGACGAGAATAGGAAACGATCCGAGTGAGGAACAGAGGAGAAAAGCGAAACGGCTTGCATGCTAGGTGAGAACCGTATCTTCGTGAGATTTCGTGTCGACTAGTGCCGCACGAGCCGCAAAGGCGAGAACTCCATCACCCAAGGCACAGGCGAGGCCGAAAACGGAAGGCAGCACCCAGGCCGAAGTCCAGACTGGTGAAGAAGCCCGCAAAACCCGTCAAGAAAACGGTGGCTAAGCCGCGGAAACGTCCGGTGACAATTCAGTCAGACGCAAAGATGGACTGTCGGACAGATTCAGAGTAGCCATTGACGGAAGGCCGTGCGCAAGAGGAGAATCTCCAGCTCAAGGCCACAGGTCGAACCACGTCAAGCAGTTACACCCCGCGATTTCCGGTAGTTGTACAGTCGCCGTGTCGATTTGGAGAGCTGGTACCCGGCTTATAACCTGCCGCGGTCCTGGCAAATCGTGACAGTGGACATCAGCTTTTATAGGCTGCGTTCAGGACGAGAACGAGCGGGTAAGCAGGTCGCCGGGTGGAGGAGGATGACGGGCGGAAGCAAGTTGCGTCACGAATGCGGGACCAATAGCTTTCCCCACTTCTGACTTTTCCGTGCCGAACCGCGACGCGTCCACCAGGCCCATGTCATCCTCGTCGTCGCTCACAAAGTCGGGCGTCGTGCGCGTCCTGGCACTCCCGCTCTCGCGCAGGCTAAAATTGACGTACTACCACGTTATGCAACCACCACCGGCCGAGACGACTGACGGACCGAATCTGCTAAAGCGCGGCGTCACCAAGGCCGTCCAGCTCTGGGACAAGATGGGCGACAAGCCAGAAGGCAACTGGCAGGTATGTGCGCCTGCCTTGCTCTAGGCGCGTGGCTTAATGGATTGACAGCGACGAATATACGTTTACGGCCAAAAACTCATGGACCGACTTGAGTACGAGGAGCTCGCGCTCAAGGTCGTCGACCCGTCTCGTGCTGCACCAGATGGCGCGCTACTACTACACCCTACAACGCAGCCAGGCGCGAAGCTGGAACCCGCGGCAGAATGGGCGGCGTACTTGCAAGAACGGATGCCGCGCCATCGACGAGGCGCCATAACCTGGGCCGCCATCTCGCCGCTCACGGCGCCCTTCATGATCGTCCGTGTGTACCCCGTCCTCTTTTACCTTACTCTTTTGTTGAATGTTAACAAAAGACGCTCTTTTCGCGGGCTGAACAGCGATTATACCCAACTTGCCGTTCTTCTTTTGCGTTTGGAGAGCTTGGAGCCATTGGCAAGGTCTGTCACGCGTCCTTTCCTCCTCCAGCTCATGTCTTCCTCCTTCTCGCTACTGTGCGCGTCCTGAGCGCGTTTCCGTCGACGCTTTGCGCGTCGTTTGGTCGCCATGACGTCGTTCATTCTGCGGCCCACATTGTCCATCACCCGCGCCACCCTGCATATCGCCCACGCGCACCTGGAACATCTGCACGCACCATCCCTACGTTGCGCGTTGCACGTCTCTCTCTTCCTCATCTCTGTCCTCGTCCCGGGCTCAGTCTGCCGCCCATTGCCTCCCGCCTTCATACACTCACGTCCATTCCTTCTCTTCTACTCTGCCTCGTTTGACGTTTACTGACCGACCACCTCCCCGCAGCCTTCTCAGGAGCGCGTTACCTCTCCACCCTGCCGCTCCGTTCCGAGTCATCGCAGACGCTGGATACCATATACGCCGACTCGCTCGACAAGGAGCAAGAGCTCGACGAGGAGCACGCGAAGCGCGTCATCGGCGCTTTTGCCCTTCCACCGCATAGCGCCAGCGAGATCCTGCGCGCGGTCGAGCAGGCGCGGGCACGGAGGGAGAAATTGGATGCGGACGGCGGCGGCGGGGTGAAGAGTGGACAATGATGCCGAGCTGAAGATATATACAAACGGTACGTTCTTGCGTATCTTTCCCCTCTAGTGGTATCCTGACTGTCATGCGTCACCACAGGACTGGTTGTTGCATCTGATACACACATACTATAGATATGGCATATGTCGCATTCGCGTATAGTACCCCTCCCCTGCTCTTTCACATGCACCTGCGGCGGCGGCCGCCCTTCCGTCTTCTGGGATCAGCACGACATGGATGCTACGCTTGTCATCATCTTGCTCCTGCTGTTGGTTCTGCAGCTACCTCCAGCTCAGGCTTTCTGCGTGGTCGGCGTTGCATTTGGCTTACGAGGCGTAATGCTTTTGGCCACAGTGTGGAATCGTCTGGCTGGCATGGTGCCGACGGACCAGTGCAAGTGTGGGCGTCGGCCATGGACAAACCGGTCTTTTTCCTGGACGCCTTTCGTCAAGAACAGTACACTGGCAGATTGGTCGTGCGTGGTTACGTTAATTACATGTCGCACTCAGGTGCGGAAGAAGTAGTATGAGTACGGGTAGGAGAGGGAGTACAAGATCACGGCCCAGTACAGGGCCAGAAGCGCGCGAACATGATGTCCTACAATCAGGGCGGTCGGTGGAGGTGTCGGAGGTTCGACGGGGGCGACTGGTATAGAAAGAGGTGCATCATCAGGCGGCAGCGGAGCGGTAGACGTGACACACGGCCCTGCATTGCCACTGTCTGCCCTGTGTGCGGTGGATGCCGGGAAGACTGCGGTGTCGTACAGCTCGACCAGCTTGAGGCAAGTGCTTCGCCACGCCTCTTCGCTGTGTTGGCATGCTTCGAAGAACGCGGTGATGCACTCGTCCCTCGCCGGCTGCACCAGGACATGATCAGCCACACGAACGTAAGGAGAGGGAGATAGACCCTACCGTGCCATCAATGGAGGACATCGGGCGGGTTGCGATCAGCGTGTCGATATCCCTCTCCGCCTGAGCCATGGTGCTGGCAGTGCACATGCACACTAAGGCATCTGGTTTAAGGAAGTTACGCGGAGTGACGGCTTTCAAGTCGTAATGAAAGTAGGTGCACGCATCGTCGTGCCTCCGTCGAGGAATAGCTGCAGCGCGCTGTGAAATCGTACTCCTAATGCGTTCTAGCTCCTCTGCGAGATGTATGAGAGCGACGCTAGAACTAAACCTCCTCAGAATCGTCAAACACTCATCCAACTTGTGCTGGGCGTCCTATCGAATATTCAGTATACGATTAACTGGACAACTTGATCTCACGCACAAAGTTGGCCGATAAGTAATGCGAATAGTTATGGGCGTAGAATTCCTTGCGGCGGGGGATGTTGGGGGGTTCGTCCGATATCCTTCCAGGCTGGCCTGGTCGCACCACGTGCTCTTCGTTTCTCAAGGCGGATTGTTACCAGCACCTATGATCCAGCAACTTGTACACAATGATTTTCACCTGGTGGCATGGGTGAGTACTGGACGACGATGGTATCTGGATCTGACCTTCTGGACAGCTGTGATCTGCTGCTCTGCATCCGGGACTGTCTTCTGGATCAACTCTGCGGTTAAAGTGGCTGAGACACTGTCAGTCACGACACGTTGTATCGATACTTGCTTCGTACCTCCAGTAGAAGAGGCAAAAGCTGCTTCGCGAAGAAGAAGAAATCCGGGTAGTCGCATCCCCGAGGTCTGGATCGACTAGTGTCAAAGACATCCCGGCCGGTGTTGTTCTACGGACCCAAGTAACTGAGTCCCATCCTTCCCCTACATACTTCTCCAAAGATGCCACACGAGTTCCCATCGCGTCGGCCATGGAATGGGAGCTAGTTTTAGTCCTGGGCTCCCATACTTGCGCATTCCTCAAAACGCCAGTCTCCAGGTTGATTGCGTGCTTGTATACCACGGAGACCAAGGCATACGCCTTCCTGGCGCGATCGTTCTTCTGTCATGCTGTTTGCGCACCTAATTACACCATAACAAACACGCGCACCTTTAGAATCTGCGTCACAGTTTCGAGAGTCGACTTGCTGTCCTCGAGAAGTATGAAACCATCGAACCAGAAATGGGATTCTGACAGAGGGATCCGGTCGAGCTGTTGGAGTAACCTCTGCGCTGTCCCCAGTGACGCATGGGCTACCCACGTGACATACGCATAGCGACCCTCTGCTCCGGATATATGCTGGACCAGATCGCACCGAGCAGAGTCTGCGAGATCTTCTACTGAACGACGAAATGCCCGCTCGTAGGACACCTTCGTGGCTAGCATGATGTTGATACATTTGTCGGCTAGCTTGGTCTGAATGTCGGTTTCAGAGATGTAGTACTCCGACCCACGACTAGAGATGAAGTCGCCGAACGAAGCATGCAAGAGGGATACCGAGGACTCGGGAGGCCAAAGAAAGAGGACTCCACACAAGCGTGAAAGCGCATGTTTCACAAGAGCCGTTGCTGCCTCGAGGTCAGGCGGAGAATGAGTTAGATGGCCCGCCCAAAGTCTGGCGAAGCCGTCTCGACCGATCTCTTGCCTGATATAGATCAAAGAGCCGAGAATAAAAAGCACAACATGTCGACACAGTTTCTTCCTGTCGCGTTCGCCACCGTGTAGTTGTTGGCCCAGTACGGCTCGCAGTAGGGAGGAGTCTTCCTTCTGCACGTCAAGAGCAGTGTCGATGATGTGCGCGTAAAGATCGCCTATGTGCGCACCCATGTCCGAGCCGTCGACGTTATCGGATGGCCCGTCATCAGCCATCAACCTGGACGGATCCTCCAGCAAGTTCCGGAAAGTCCATATCGGCGAGGAGCTGGATGCAACCCATCGGATGACTGTAGCGGCATAGATGAACGAGCTGCCGGACTTCTGAACGAGCTGTCCGACCTGGTCGGTCGACGGCCAGGAATCGAGCCCACGCTCCTGAGCGATGCTTTGCAGCTCGTGCTGTAGATACAGGCGGATGTCCCTTTGCGCATCGTAGTCGTGGATGGAGACACGGGTGATGATGCTGTTCAGGCGGATAGCGTCGTGAGCCGCATCGCGCTTCCGTTTCAGGTGATCAGAGGGCTCGCCGCGGCTGGTGATTAGAACGCGAAACAGTGCCCCCGCGGAAGACAGAGCGTCGAGCAAGCAGGGGATAAGGTCGCATTCCGAGGGTGCGGCATCGTGGCGTTCGTCGGCGACATCGATGACGATGAAGCATCGATTCGTAGTTGGACAAGGAGTCGAAGCGCTCGGATCGAGCTTTGAGAACGGCACGACAAGAAACTGGCGAATCTGTTCGTGGATCCGAGCCTTGAAGTCAGCGTCCTCCGCTCGAACGATGGAGGCGAGTACTTCGGGGAAGGAGCGAGCAAGCTGATACATAAGCGTGTGTAGGATCTGCAGTTGGCTCGTCCTGTTGATGACTTTTCGTTTGATGAAGAATGTAGCCACTTTCAAGCGGCTTTCAGGTCCGCGTTCGCGAAGGCTGCTGCAGACGCTCCGAGCCACGGATGACTTGCCAGTGCCGACAACGCCAGTGAGCCACACAACGCGCGGCCCGGTGCCGGAAGTGAGATGGTTCAGCAAGTCCTGCTGTAGCTGATCGCGTGTGCCAGGATGACAGCCGGCTGGTGAACCGTGCGCGCCGTAAAGAGCCTCGAACACAGGGTTCAGTCGTCGTTGGAGTTGCTCCTTGAGCTCTGCAATAGTGCCGAAATTGTGAGGTCATCTGGGGCTAGCTGAGCATTGAGGACTCACCGGTGTCATGGCAGTTCATTAAATCCTAGATCATCTCGGTGATGCGTTGCGCGCCGACTGAAGTCGAGATACCCACTACATTTTTGCGTCAGGTTGACCAGCTGATAAAGGCTACATCATTTTGCACTTACTTGCAAGTTGCAATCTGTCGCGAGTCTCGTCGAGTTTCGCTTTCAGCGCTTCAATCTCCTTCTGTTTCTCTGGGCTCTTCCACAGCTTCTTCATCTTGGATATGCCGCTGTTGCGTCCACTCGTCGCTGTGTATTCCAGAAACACGCTGTTCACTTCCTGCAGCACCCTAGACGTGGATTCAGCTCAGTCGAGATTCGAGCTCCACGATTCATGCATACCTCTGGAGGTCCGCGAGTTTTCGTACCCAGTTACCGGCAGCGATTTGCGCCTCAGTCAGACCCCGAAGTTCGTTGATGACGTCTGCAGAGATACTGGCCTGCAGGTCAGCGAGGTCGGCAATGGCCCCGTCGTTCTCCTTTACTTGCTGCACAGGAAAGCACTTCTTTCAGCACGCCGTCATGGCCATAATAGAGAGGTTGCGAAACGCCGGAATTTGCCTTTCGCAGGTTGCGGTTGAAAATTCCGGAAATAAGTTTCAGTCACTCTAACCATATTGTCCGTGGCTGTCAATGCCTGGGTACCATTCTACAGTCTCAAGTATGTATTTACCGGTGGTCTGAGGGCTTGCACAACCCCAGGTAGACTGCTGGCTGGACGGGTGGCGCTGAACCAGGGATGACGTCACGTTCTCCCGTCCCTGTCTGCGACTATACAGCCATCCTCAGTACCGCGAGCGCGGCAGGATATCTTATACCATACATTAGTCGCATCATAGAGTCATAGAAAGCGCCATGTCTGGAGGAATATGGGTCGGAAAAACGACACCGGAATTTCAACCGCAACCTGTGAAAGGCAAATTCCGGCGTTTCGCAACCTCTCTAATACCTAGTTGCGTACCTCGATCCGCTTGCAGATGCCGATAGATAGATCGCTGTGACCGGGGTCTTGACAGGGTCAGGGAGGAAGTCGGTGAAGACTGTGAGCGTTTCTAGTGCGTTCGCGATCCCAGTCGCGGCCATTCTGAGCTGTGGAGAGTGCGAAGGAAGTGGTCGAGGACGAGAGTACGACGGAAGCGAGAGGAAAGCGGAGTCAAACAAACAACGCATTGCTGGCGCTTGCTGTGGTGCGTGCGGTTGTCGCGTGGTAGAAGCACCTTGACTCAATGAGTGAGCGCCGGAATTGCACGCATGACGCGCAGCGGGTCCGACAAGAGACGAGCGGTTGCACTGCTGATTCCACCCGCGGGACTTGTGTTGCTGTCCCCGGAAGAGACCAAGGGAATGAGAAGTCCCAATTGCAGTGTCTACAAGTAGCGAGAGCGACGGGTTCTGGATTCCCCGATACAATAAACTACCCGTTCTCGGCGAGAAAGCACGCAAATGATCCAAATATGGACCGCCAAGCAGCACTGAACTGGATAGCTGCGCGTGGGACTAGGCTATAGATTTTGCAGATGAGGGAAGTGGGATAAGACGGCCAGTGCAAGTATGTCTCCTACTCGTACCAGTGTGGCGCGAACCACGGTCAGGGTTCTAGAGTTATTGCTCCTAGCAGGCCGGAGGAAGGTCGAAGTTGCTGTCAGACCCGTCAGGTCTCGAAGTGCGCCGCCGAGTAGGAATGCCGACGTCAGGGCCAGTTGGAAGGAAGGGCGCGACGAGCGTGAGGGTTATTGTCGAGCACACGCCAAAAGTAATTATGAAGCCGATGCGAGGCGCTACATACCACAGTCGGCGAACGCGAGAAATGGGAACTTCGGAATCGGAAGGAAGAAACGTGATTTGTGTTTGTCACAGTTTGCGCGACGCTCTTCCTCCGCGCCTGCACGATCTACCTGTCGACCAGTTTCTCCCGCTGCTGTCCCCGTGCCAACGCTTCTTGTCGTACACCAACGCTCGTCCACGTTCAGGCGTTGCCTTAGCGAGTCCATCTTTACGCCGCGCGCGTCGTCACAGATCCATATGGCGCGCAGGGCCCACCCGGCGGCCCACGAAGCGGAAGGCTCTCGACTCTGCGACTGGAGTTTACGCGAGACTCGGACTCCGTGAAGCCGATGTAGCGGACGAGTTCAAGTGGCTCGTACTCTATACCGACGGCGCCTGCACTTGCAACGGAGACCCGGACGCGCGCGGTGTGGTTTGGCGAGGACAATAAACGGTACGTCCATTCTCTAAATATTTTCAATTACTAGGAATATATGTCAGGCAAGCAGACGAATAACCGTGCGGAACTGGTGGTAAGTCCTCGTCTGTGCGCTTCACATTATATCCTGCCAGAACAGATCTGGGTTTACGACAGACGTCTGACTCGTTTGATTCTCCAGGCGTTGGTCAGACCTTATCGTACCCCCGATCCTGCTCAAGACAGACTCAGCTTACTGCGTTCGGAGTGCGGCCCGACTACAGGGAGGCAAGGACGTTTCTGCGTACCTGAGGAACACCCCGTTTGCATTCCGTTGCTTTGTCTGGCCTCGTGGACTGGCCTTTCCCTCTCATGCTGCTTTCACGTCAAGTCGCTCTCGTCAGTCTCGTGCTACTATGCAGAAGTCATGAAGTAAAATCAATCCTCGGCACTTCGACTCCTGATATACTTTTCTTTTACGACCCACTGCTAGTAAGCTGCGACATTACTGCGACGTCATGTGAGTCTCATTATCGTCATCTACAATCACATAGGTGCAATACTGTACAACATGCAATTACTTTAGCTTTGCGAGGTAGCAGCTTTCAGCGCAGTCGCTCCATTCTGCCCGACTTCTGGAAAGGTCCTCCGGGTACTGCGCGCGCTGGTCGAGGAAGGCATTGAGCATGCGCGCCGCGCTCTCGAGCGTCGCGTTCGGGATTTCATCGCGTATTAGACGAGGCGACGATGACCGCCCGGCAGACGCGCTGCACGGCACCTCGCCCATGCCGTCGCCGTACATCTCCCTACGCTCTCGAAACTTGCGAAACTTGTCGAGGTACGCCTGCCCGACGTTCTCTACGTGTCCGTCGCCCTCTACTACGGCTTCGCGGAGGATCGCAGCGTTTCTATCCGTCGGCTCCTTCGGCGTCGGCGCTGGATCGGGTTCAGGTACGTCGTTGTCTGCTGTTAGGGCAGCGTGCAAACCATCGTTCCATGTCAGGCATACGCGACAGAACGACAGGATCTTGGAGTCTGGAGACTGTAGACACCGACGACAGGACAGGTGACCTGAATCAACTGTAAGGACTCTACAGATAGCAAAGCCGGCTGGAATACGCACCGCGGGGCGGGAGAAAGGACGCCTGTCAGCGTACTCGTCGATGCAGATATCGCAAGTCAACTGGGCCAGCAGCGTCAGCGGTATCGGTAGCGGAGAGGGTCGAGCTCGCATCCGAGGTATGGACGTGGGCGCAAGGAGACATAGAAAGCGGCCCGTGTTCCTGGACCTCTTGGCCTTCGGACTGGAAACTGGACGTTGGGTGCCAGACACGCCCATATCGGGTGATCCAAAACGGCGTCTGCAGGGTCGCAAAAAGTCTACGGCAATCCGTCGTGCAGTGGCAGGAATACCCGGGGACCGTATCGGTGCATGAGCGTGAGAAACTCGTCCTGCAAAGCCTCGAAACCCATTCGCGACGATTTGCCACTGTCAAACGCGGCTTTGGGGTGCATGCTACATTGTCCAAAGGGAGCTGTCGGCGCAGCTCGTAACCGGTGTTGCCAGGGGCCAGTCAGCGCTCAACACGGAGCCCTGAACGGTCGTATGCGCTTCTAGTCATAGACCTGAAATGACTGGCCTTAAGGCGGAACGCGGAGGGCGGTCTTTGACGGCCTAAATTCCATCCGTGCACAGGAAGTTACTGGGCAGCGATCGTAGTCGAAGAAATGCGATTCAGCGAGAAAATACCCAGACTGAGCCTGTATGCGCAGGCGCAGGAGTCGTTGCAGACAAGCTCGGATCCGGCGAAATTTTCGAAGGAAGAGCGCCGATCCGGCTGAATCCGCATCTTGTCCTTGTCCTCCCTCGTTCCTCGAGTCTCGTGCGCGCTAAACTCCACAGCTCCCGCTTCTGATTTCTATGCTTCCGCGACCTTGCGTATATGCTCAAATCCCTGCTGGCGACTGGCGACCTGCTGTACAGCGAGATGCTATCTGTCCTGACGAAAGAAATATCGGCAGGTGTATGACGTACCGATGTTGCCTTGCCCGCAGGAATCGTGCGTCGTTGCGAACCCCACGTGACGCAACCTGCGCGTACTTCCTATCTATCCGTGGGACACGACGAGGGCGGCCCCCGCGTACCTCCTGATGTGTCGAACAGTATTGCCCATGCTTACTCAGTGTCCGCTTGCACATCTCTGCGTTGACGGGCAAACTGCGCTTCTTGGACCTTGACCTCGACCAGCCCGACCGGACCTCGACCAGTCGAGGATCCACCCGCTCGATATTGGTGGCTGAGCGCAGCGTGCGCGACCTGATTGAGCAGTGGGCCTGTTGCTACGGGAGGAGAGGCTTGCCCGCAATGGAAAGGCTGCATAGTCTATTGGTGCATCCGAGGATCGGTCTCTACTGCTGCCCCTGTCAAATCCACGCGGCGCTGTCGATGTCAGCATAGTAGGCCGCCACGCGCGGCAACTACTCTCGCCTGTCGTAACCTGAACTCCCTGACAACCATGGATTCCAACGTCGCGCTCCGTGTTCGCGAAACTAGTAGCTCCATTCACTTCGGACCGGCTCTTGCTTGCCAACGGCGTCTGTCGAGCAATGCGATCGTCGGGACGGTGAGACTTGAAGCCTTACTGATGGCGTACCGACCTTCCAACAGGCCATCGACGCCGCCAGGGTTCATATCGTGTGGTCGAATTCTTCGACTGTCTCTTGCTTAAATACCCGCAACGACAACCCACGACTATCAAGTCAAAATCCAATCGCCTCTCACAGTATGACTTTCTCGACTCGCACCTCTTTCCCTATCCGCGTCGCATTGGTGACCACCTTGCTTACATTGGGTTCGAACGCCCATCTCGTTGCGTACTCCAAGGGCATGTTTTGCAAAAATGTCAGTTTTCTTAGGTTTCGTCTTCCTTGGAGCCGACGCTTGACGAATTTTCGTCGCCATAGGACTACGGCACGGCTGACGCTCCGAATGCTGCTGCTGCCATCTCGCCATTGTGGAACCTAACGTGGACCAATTGGTTCCTGCACGGAAAATGTCGCCAGTACCCGCCTCCCGCTGGCGAGTTCCTGAACATGTGCGTAGCCGCGCGGTCGCGTCATTCAACCGCATTGTTGACTCCCACCAGCCCGTCAAACGGCAACTTCACCGTCGAAATCGCTGCGAATCGCGCGTTCACAACTCTCTCGTACAATGGCAGCAAGGCGACAGTTTGGCCGGACGGCAAGGTGCACCCGGCGAACTGGTCTACAAACGTCAACGACCCGAAATACCCGCCGACATCGTCTGGATGCATTAGCTCGCCGAATCTGCACGCTCACAACGAGAGCGACGCAGCGGGTACCGCGTTCGCCATCTCGTACAACAACAACATCAAGACTGTCAATATTAGCGACTTCACCGTGTTCAGTGTCCTGCCCAAGTACGTATTTCCCCTCTCCGCAGTTCTCGATACGATTTCTTACTCTTGCGTAGTACTCCTTACAGACGTATCGCGACTTACCAGGTGCCGAATCTGCCTGCGTGTCCGGCCGGCGGGTGTCTCTGCGCATGGGCTTGGTACGCACGCCGTCACGTTCGCCGCTCTCATCCACCAACCTGACATGTCCCAGGATTCCCAATCACTGCGGCCAGAACAACATATACATGAACGGGTATCGCTGCCAGGTGACGGGTGCTACGGCGTCAGCGAAGGCGGTCGCCTCGCCCGTCCCTGCGCAGTGGTGCGAGAGCGACCAGTCGCAGTGCATCGTTGGCGCCAAGCAAATGTCGATCCAATATCAGGCGCAGGGCAACAACGTTAAGCTACCTCCCGGGTTCCAGAAGGACGGCACGTGGCCTAGTCCCGGGTATAACTTGAAGATGGGCTTTAAGGCCGGTACGTTCATCCACGCATCGTGTTCCCCCGCCGAAACTGATGTGTACATCTGCAGGCGCACAGACCGACATCTTCTCGAAGCCGAAGTGATCCCGACGCAGCTTCTCTGCGCAGAGGGTCACATCTTTCGTGGACGAGGAATAGTTCTCAGCGCTTCTTCTTTCGTTCTCTGGTTCATAGTTGTTATCAGTGGCTTATGTACTATTACGCACCGTCTCATCTGGTCTCATATCAAATCACAATCGACCGCACGCACACAACACTCGAACATGAATCCTGCCCTTTGGCGCACGATTAGTAAGTGCTCTACGAGGCCGTAAAGCGGTCATAGTAGAGGAGTTCCGCTCGGTTGTGCTCTAAACTGCAGGCACACATATTTTCAAAGGCGTCGACGGATTACATGGTAGCCCTCCATGTCGCTGTTCGAAGCACCTGTATGGGAAGGAAGGAAGAAACGTGACTGCTGTTTGTCCCAGTTTGCCCTACGCTTTCACCCGCGCCTGCACGACCTGCTTGTCGACTCCTCTTCCCACTGCTGTCCCCTTGCCAACTCTTTCCGTCGCAAGCGAACACCAAGGTTTGCCTTAGCAACGAGGCCGGACTGCCATGGCGAAAGCGCTGTCCATCGTGAACCGGCAGGTCGCCACACATCCATACCGCACGCGTAGCGCACCCGGCGCCCTCGAATCCTCGCTTGCCGTTACTCCAACAAACCGTCAGGCTGTTGACTCTGCGACTAGCGTTGACGCGCGACTGGGACTCCGTGAAGCTGATGTAGAGGACGAGTCCAAGTGGCTCGTACTCTATACCGACGGCGCGTGCACCTTCAACGGCGACCCGGACGCGCGCGCTGGAGTGGGCGTGTGGTTTGGCGAGGACGATAAACGGTACGTCTATTGTTTAGATTATACAGTAGTGAATTCAATGCTCACGTCGCGTCCCGGACGAGGAAGAAATATCTGTGAGCGTTGTCCGGGCAAGCAGACGAACAATCGCGCGGAGCTGGTGGTACGTCTACGCTTAAAGCGCAGAGCTCTTGTTCTCGGTACTTAGCACAGATCTTCAGGCGTTGATTCGTGCGTTAGAAACGGCGGACGACGTCGTGCTGCCGATCCTGCTCAAGACCGATTCTGCGTACTGCGTCCGATGTACGCCCCCGGCACTCTTCTATTCTCACCTTTATCTCACCGCGCTTATGAACGACCAGGTGTACGCGAATGGTCTAAAGAGTGGGCGCGGAACAACTGGCGCAAACGTGATAGGACGATCGTCCGCAACCACCGCCTTATCCGGTACCTTCTCGAGCTTTTGAACTTCCGTCACTTGCTCGGGCAGCGCGTACGCCTTCAGTGGGTTAAGGCGCACAAGGGTACGGCGGGGAACGAGGCGGCAGATACGCTTTCGCGCGTGGGTGCGTTGCTCGAGGCGAAGCGCGAACCAGATTGGAACTGGCTTCGACTGGAGCTGGAGAAATGCTGGCCCGACTATTATGCCCAGGGAGGCAAGGACGTCTCTGCATAGCTGAGGAACGCCCCGTTTGAATTCCGTTGCTGGTCTTGCTTCACGATTTGGTCTTTGCTTTCACGTCGCTTTCACGTCGCTGTCGTCCGAGTCGGTCTTCCACTACTCTACCGAAGTTATGAAGTATAAATAGAGCTCAATCAATGCTCTTCACCACTCAACTCCTCACTTCCGCAACATGGTACTCTTATGCTGAGCGCTCAGCCCGATCATCTTCACTTTGGTGTCTGCGACGTCATGCAGGTCTCATTATCGTGGTCTACGGCTACATTGTGATACAGAAGAGTGTGCGATTACTTCGGAAGGTAGCAACTGGTGTCGAGAGTTAGGATCTAGAAAGGACGACGACAGAGTACGACTCACATGAAGTGGCCGTCGCAAGCGTTCGGATGACCGGAGGTCGAACCGAAGTTAAGACGGTAGCGGTCGCCCTCGTCGACCATGTCGTCCGGGTCGCCGAGTCCAACGTCGCCGTGCGCATCGCCTGCCTTAGGGATGTAGCAGATGAAGTGGCCCGGGCACGCGTTCTCGTGACCCTCGGTCGAGCCGAAGTTGAGCTTGTACTGGTTACCCTGGTCGGTGACGAGGTCAGGGTTGCCGAACGAGGTCTCGCGCTTGGTGACGGGAGCCGGGTTGGCGGCGACGAGAGCAGCGAAGGAGAAGAGAGCGAAGAGAGAAGTAGTGAACTGCATTGTGAAAGTGGGTTGTTGTGTTGATGGGGGAACGATACTCAGCGTGTCCTTGCTCTTATAGCTCTGTGTCCTCGCTGCGCATGACGAGAGCGATGCCGAATCCACAGTCTCGTCGCGAAGGAAGTGTTACTAGCGCCGGGTGAGTCTAAGACTTGGAGCTGTCATCGCTTCCAGAATCACGAATAGGGGATTCACAACTCAGTGGGGTGACAGCATAACCGTTTCAGGATGCGCTTCTACCGTAGTCAGCTGTGCTGTGCGTGCGCTGCACTCCCATGTCTTGAAGACTCCCTGTACTGTAGATCCCAAGCCCGGTTCTTCTGACTACCGATCGCTAGCGAATGAGGCCTCTTGGCGCTGTCAATGACTGAAGCTCTTACCAGCGGGTATAACCATCACCGTGTGCTTCAGTCGTGACTTCGACGCGCTCGGAGGTATCGGGGCTGATCATTCAGGGTCTTTGTTTGTGGAGCGATCGGACATCGCCTCAGCATTCTCCGTGCGCATAGGCAGTGAACCACGTAAGAGTCAATGCGGTGAATGTACTCATACGGCTGGTGCTGCGCTGCTCCGCACAGTACTCCACGGAGTTACGGCAACCGAGCCCCTATAGCGATGCGAGCGCCCGAAACTCCAAGTCGCGCTCGAGGTTACCCGCTCTTCTCCTCACAGCAGCGCCGAAACACTGACATCGCTCTCGTCATCCGCAGTGTTCCCGCACGTCCATAAGAACGACGAGATGTTCAGCGTCGTTCCTCATCTCAACTCAACAGCCCACTTTCACAATGCAGTTCACTTCTTCTCTCTTCGCCCTCTTCTCCTTCGCCGCTCTCGTCACTGCCAACCCGGCACCAGTCACCAAGCGCGAGACATCTTTCGGCAACCCTGACCTTGTCACCGACCAGGGCAACCAGTACAAGCTCAACTTCGGCTCGACCGAGGGTCACGAGAACGCGTGCCCGGGCCACTTCATCTGCTACATCCCTAAGGCAGGCGATGCGCACGGCGACGTTGGACTCGGCGACCCGGACGACATGGTCGATGAGGGCGATCGTTACCGTCTCAACTTCGGTTCGACCTCCGGTCATCCGAATGCTTGCGACGGCCACTTCATGTGAGTATTACAGTCCCCTAATCTTCTCAGAGTCTCAGGTACTGATGTGCGAGTAGCTGCTACCTCCCAAAGTAATTGTATAGCACTCTGTACTACGATGTAGCTTTAGATCTCGATAATCAGAAATTACATCACATGAATCGTAAAACAACAAGGCGGAGGCAAGATGGCACTGAAATCGATGACCTCTTCAGCATTTGACCGTGTTCTCTATGCAGAGCGGAAGCGGAGCATCGCAGAGTGGGTGAGCATGTAAAGCGAGATCACTAAACAGCAATGAGGACGCGGACGTGGTTGTATGGACAAGAGGGCTCACCTGTTGTCGCAGTCCATACTATGCTCCTAAAACGATTGCTATTATCAGCATTGGTACTGACCTTTGGCTGCTGGAAAAAAGCGCACCTCACGTAGCTCTGCACGACCGTCTTCTGCTTGACGTATAGGTAGGTGAAGAGAACGCGACCTCCCACACTACAAAGGGCTTCAATGAGAGGAGAGCTGTTTGTTGGAGGAGGGAGACGTACAAAAGCGCTGAGCAGACGTTGAGCGTGCGATTGTCCATGCCTGCCATGTTGCCGACAATCTGCAATCGCAGTGTCTATATCAGCCAAATGATCCCGCGCGGATTATATCCAAGGTAAAACGTACGACGGCTGCTGCCCAGAGAGGGAACGCTTCCAGTCCGTTCTACGAGTAGCCCAGCTCAGCAAGGGGTACGGGACGCGAAAGCCGACGAACTTGGTGCGCGCCGTCGAGCCGAACAACACGCTGGAGGAACGCCTTGTCGACCTTTGGATCGTTCTCCAGCCTCTCAATATTCCTTCGCGGCTCGAGACTGTGTATGGCGTTTAAGATATCTTCGTGCTGAGGGACAATTGTCAAGAACGTACTTGTTCCATCCCATCTTCGCCTTGAACGCTCTGACCTACACCTCCAATATCAGCGCGAGCGAGGTGAGAGGCGTAGACACAAAGACGAACTCGCATATGCATTGGGATGAACTGCGCGATCCACACGATGGGGATGCTGAAGAGCGAGAGGGGAGCGTCGAGAAGAGCGATCATTGAGGACACTGGAAACTGCAAAGAATGAGAAACCTCACCAACGGTGGAGCAAATGGTTTATAGTTTCGGGACTGTATCACTCGTAGAAGCAGCGGGAATGTCCTGGAAGTTCATCGTACGGCTGCGCAACGTGTCACGCCTCGTCTTTACTGGGCCCGATCTGAATAAGCGAGGCAAAAGACTTGGTGAAGAAAAACTGAGGCACAGATGAGTGGGCCCAGTGGCCCTTTAAGGCATAAGCCATAGGCGCATACCGGGGAATTAAATGGATCTCATCGTGTTCGGATTCCGAAGTCGCTGCAGCTGACATAGCACGGGCTCTACAAGAAGTCGAATCCTTCTGCGAGCCAACGCATACAATATGTAGGGAGGCAGATGAGGCCTACACTCGAGCAAGTGACTGAGAGTTGTAATCGAACTTGATATCTACCCGCCGAAGTCGCGCTGGAGTCGCTCAAGCGCCTGACATCGCGGGGGCCATATACTGAGACGGCCTGATAATGAGGTTCTGCAGCATACGGCAGACTCTACTCGTGCGAGCGACGTCGAAAAGCTTGGGGAATCGTCGAGTGAGATATGTCGAACAGTGACACCAATACGCGTGTCGCTTGCCGCGCAGCCGAAGAGCTCTGCAAGACACGATATCATTCTCACGATCTGGGAGCGCAGCAATACAGTAGAGGAATTCTACATTCGAGTACTAAGCGGCAGAACAGGTCAAACCTCGATCATGGCATCTACGCGCCTCTCCATAGCGTAATTACTCAGCACCGGCTCAAGCGCCGCTATTGCCCTCCCGCTGTTCTCAAGTTGAAACACGAGCTTTCGCAACCCACGGCACGCTCTGGCTCGGCGAACGATGTCGACGAGCTCGCGAAACTCGTTGTAAGAGACACAGCGGACTGTAAGCGACGATAACGAGCCTCTGGATTCGAGCGATGAGAGAGTTTTGCGTAGGAATGACGGGGTTGTTGTCGTACGTGCAATTGCCAGGGTGAGACTCCGGAGGCTGTGCGAACCAGCGAGAAGAGGACGCAGACAGGCGTGGATGTCGGGGAATTCATTAAAGAGGACTAGCTCTAGGGCTCGTAGATCCGCTATACCGCCCGCCGCCGCCAGGATGGGTTGAGCGGATTGTTTCTCTCCAGGTAGAAACAGTGCAACGTTGCGCAAGGTCTTGTGAGAGCAAGTTAAGAGCTTGACTGCAGCCGCCTGAGGGACAGTTCCAAAGCAGTCGATGGCGGACAGAAGGAAAGGTGGGTTTGGGAGCTCTTCGAGTGTGACAGAGTCAGTTTCAGACGAGAAGTCGCTTAAACGAAGTCTGCCGAGCTTTGGCATGTGCATGAACATAGCGAAGAGCGTCGAGATGCTGAAGCCGCGCCAGGATTCAATGTGCAGCTCCAGCACAGTCAAAGATGCAAGCCCCGCTGCTGCGTAACGCTCTGGACACGGACTGCCGCCTGACACAGGCCAGAAGAAGCGTAGCTTCCCAAGAAAAGGAGTCCGCGCGAACATGTCCAGCAACCCGTCCATGTCTATGCGAGTGGCGACATCGGCGGTCGGATCAACGGTAAGGCCGAGCTGGTCAACGGCACGTCCGATCTGAGGGTACTGGTGGAATGCGGCTGCGGCAGACCGCCATTTGTCGACAGTCAAGTTGTTCGCGCAAATCCGAGCCCACTCTGACTGCAGCGGGCGCCAGACTGACGACGCTGGTTCAATTTGACCTGACAATACCATTTCAAAGTCTGAGGGACGTTGTGTTGATGCTGCGGGCTCGGCGCTGTCTATGGTCGACGTGGGCGACGACGAGGAACGTTTGCGGCGCCAACCGGCGGGTACTGTATAGTCCGAACGGGAAGTTCGCGGTATACATTGCTCTTATGCACTCAACGACGACTGGTGGGAATCAATGAGAAGTGGACAATTTTTACGGTCGGTCGGTTCTTTTACGGTCGGCCGTTCCTTTACGGTGTGCAGCCTTTTCCGGTTTATTTTGTACACTTTATGACTCATACGAACTTCGCGGTTGAAACGTTCCACGCGCGCCGCGCGGACTAAACATATGACAGAGACATTTACCTTTCTGATGGTCAACTACTGCATGTAGGCGTTTTAGGAGGGCTCTTAGGGTCTCAAAAGTCATTTTCGCGACGAGATCAGAGCAGGAACGGAGCTTACAGCGCGATTCGGCCGTGCGGCGTGATAAGTCCGGCTTGCTTCCACGTCCGCTCTGCTCCATTTGACGCTGCGAATCAGCCTCACGAATCGATGTCGAATAGTCCGCCAACGGGCATCATCTCAATATGACGATGCGATGTGGTCAGCGGGCGTGACCGCGACCGTGTGCCAGTGTAACAGATTATTAAACTGCAAAGAATCGGTTGGTGTGACTTGCCCTAATATGATCGAACCATCCGTTCTCTGAATACTAGCAGCATGTGTCTATAAAGAGTGAGAACACGATGGTGAACGTCAAGCGGACAGGATTTCCTTCACGAAAGCGATTGTCTCGTTCGGATGATCGATGGGTATCTAAAGAGAAGGACGTCAGCCACAATCCTTCAGGATCGCAGACTCGGACGTACGAAGTGGTTCCCTCCCTTAACGGTCTTGACTTCGAGGAGCGACCCTCCAAGTTCCTTCGAGTAGTCCTCCAAAGCCCACAGCGCAGGCGGAGTCAACCAGAACGTCCTATCGCCCCAAATGACCGAAACACTCTTCACGCGAGTCCACAAACCGTCCTTCACCTTCCTCAACGCCTCTTTCGTCCCGCGTTCGTTCGCCTCGCGCCACTTCGACAGGAGTAGCGGTCCGTCGATCGCACTCGCGTCCAACGTCGTGCGCGCAATGTATGCAGGCTCGAGACGGTCGATGAGTGGAGACGGGTCGGAGAGGTAGTGTTTGAAGTTGAGACGCGTGGGATCGCGCGATGCGGGATCTGGATGCTCGAAGTAGCCTGTTGCCCAGCGGCCGATTGCGAGCGCGTCTGGGACGGGCTTTGCGGCGGGGTTGTATGCGTTGGACGGGTCGTAGGCGCCCACATGGTTCGATGCCGGTTCTACAATCGGTGTTTTCAGTCACTGGCTAGCTATGGGGACGGAGATTACGTACCGAGGAGGATAGGATGCGTGATACGCGACTTGAGCGTGTCCCGCTCAGACGGGAGGAGCTCCGGGTCGTCCATAATCGACAACAGCGCGAGGACGAACCAGTTCCCAGTCGACCAACCCAGAACGCCGACTTTACCCGACTCGGGGAGCGCGAGAGCGGGGTCGGCGAGGATCTCAAGTACGGCGCGCGCGATAGCGAGTCCTTGCTTGCGATAGAAGAGCGAGTGCGAGGTCGTATCGGACGAAGTGAGGAGGGCCTGTTCTTCGGCGGTGTAGGGCGTCGAGCCTGGATATCCGCGGCGGTTGAACGCGACGAAGCGTAGCCCGGCCGGCGCGGCGAGGGGATAGATCGTGTCGAAGCTCGCTGGGGATCAGTGAGCCCGCGTGTGTCGAAAGGATGATGGCCATGAGACAAGACGCACATGTGTTCCAGTTCATGCCGTGGATGAGGATGACAGTGTCGTAGTTGTCGACGTCGGGATGGCCACTGTCGGTGTAGAACCATTGAAGCTTGGCGTCCGCCATGATGAACGATGAACGATGAGAGAGAGAGAGAGCTTCGTAGCAGCACTCCACGGCACTAGTATGCAACAAGATGCAGTTTTATAGTCGTAGGGAGATTGGGTCGTTTGCTATGTCAGCAACCTCAAGTCGGAGAGGCTACGTAAGCAAAAGACGTGCTCCCAGCATCGCGATGACGCCTGAATACCAGGTGTAAGCAGGGACGTCGCCAAGATAGTCAAGAAGAGTGTCGATGGTGCGATGCTCGCTAGGACTCATGCCAAGCGCAAGACGTGCTCCGGTGAGAGCAGGTGTAGATAAGCAGCGAAGTGGTAAGATATTCCCACAGTGCGAGGAAGACAGAATCAGCAGTTCGATTAAATACTGCGCCAGTCAAGTAGACATCTCGTTCGTCTGCACCACGCGGAGACGGTGCGCGCTGTCCATGTTTGAAGGCCAAGGGATAGGTAGAGGACGCTGTGACGAGGCAGAAGGCAAACGGCACTGAAGGACCTTCTAGCCAGCGTGTGCTGTCAGAGTACCAGCATCGGTAGTCCGAGGGCACGCGTACGACATAGATCCAGTCCAGGTCATGGCGAGAAGAGAGGGCGAGCAGGCGCGCTCTGTCACGCGTGACCGGGTGTAACTCCGCCTTTCCGTCTCTTCCTCTCCCCTCTGCCCGCGTTGGCAACATGGCCGCTACTTGCTTCGAACTCGCCCCTTATACTCTGGACTTTAACATGCCTGTCCCGTGGCCACCGTCCTCTATCTCCGCGCCTGGCCTGCTTATGCCCGCGACAACCCGGGACGAGAGTCCACTCGCGTGCGCCAAACGACGCTGCGCCGAAACGCTCTGGCTGCCCGAGGTGCGCAACGCCGACCCCTTGAAGCCTGTGACTGAAGCTGACTGAATGCGTATAGAGCGTGATGTCGTTGAACCATCTCGTCCGGTCGCTGCGCCAACCCAAACTCTACACCCACACCGCGCTCGACCCGCTCCTCGGCTCCGCGCGCGCCATCGCCAACACGTTCCAGAACGTCCTCCCTTCGTTACTCGAAGCGAATGATCCCAGCGCGGGGGAAGCGGCGATGTGGACGGCCTGGCGCGCGCAGCCAGATGGGACCGACCCGCGCGCCTTCCTGGACAAGATTGAGCAACGCGAGTACGTCTGGCTGTACCATCTATGTATTTCATGTTACTCATTCCTGTCTAGGGTTCAGATTCAGGTCCTGCTCTACATGCTCAACTTGACGCTTCCACCCGCGCCCGAAACGCCGTCCTCATCTTCCACGCCTTCACGCAAACGCAAGCGCGCTGCGGCGGATCCTCTTCTATCCCTCGACGAGCGGCTCGAGTTCTTCATGGACAAATTGAGCCTGTGGCAGCTCACCGCGTCGCTCGTTCCACTCTCCGGGTCACAACCATCCTCGTCCCAGCCGTCGTCGTCGCAACATCCGGAGCCGGATGACAACGAGAGGGACTGGACGCAGGTCTTCTGCGAGGACGTCGTTGAGCCTTTGTGAGCACACTTCGCCTTTCACCAGCAGACGGAGTAGACTGATCGTCGTTCCAGGTTCAAAGACGTCCTACCAGAACAGTGTGAACTCCTCCGCTCCAAGCTCTTCCGCGTACCACCTATCGAGCGTGACGCCTCACGCTCCCCCTCGCCTACCTTCTCGCGCGCGAGTTCGCGCGGACCGACCCCAGCGCCTGTCGACTCGCACCCGCCGACTCGTGCCACGTCCCCACTCCGTCTCGCCGAACTCAAGCGCTTCCCATCCCGCGGACCCAGCATCGAGCCAAAACCGAAACGCGAACCCAGCATTGACCCCATCTCGTCTTCTTCGCTTGCCGCGGTCCTCGATAAAGACAGGCAATCGAGCAGGAGTAGAAGTCGGAGCGTCAGTCTCGCAGCGGACGAGATGAGCGAGCGCGGAGCCAGTCGGGGCGGGATCGTCTCCTCTCGGGCGTTATTTCGGAATCGCGAAGTGCCAGTGCGAGCGACTGGATCTTCATCAGCGCTCTCGAGGCGGAACTCTGCTTCGTCGTCCACCGCACTATCGAAGACGAAGGTCAAGACGACTACGACTACAACTACAACGCATATGGTGGTGGATGTAGACGCGGACACGGAGATGGAGGTGCTCGTACCCGATACACCTGCCAGGCGCGTCAAAGTAGAGGAGAAGGTGTCCGCGCAGACATGGATTGTCCCCGAGTCTCCTGGCGTTGAGGGCTCGCCGCCGCTGCAGAGCAGTCCGGCCATTATGGACAGCTCACCGACTCCTGCTGGCAGGGATGCATACTCTGACGACGATGATGACGAGGGCGATGGTGCCGGCTTGGGACTCGGTGGGAATTCGAAGGTGTTGGCGTTTCAAACGCCTACGAGGCCGAAGAGGCGATGATGTACGTCAGTCGATGTCTCCCTTGTACTCTTCTCTTAGTTACGGATCGGGTGTTCGTGGTCTTGGATGTATTCCCGTGTTGTTCGCATAGAAGTACTGAACTTGTATTCAATCGCATCGTTACCCTCACAGTTGTGATCAACGGCCGATTCCGCGGCTTGCTCTCCTCGTTCTCTCCACGACTGATGAACGCCTTACCACTCAGCGCTATGCGACGCCGATCTATGATGATAACGCGTTCCTTCTGCGACTGTTTTACTTCCTGTGCGACGCCTGCCCTTTGGTCGTGTTGGATTCGATGCTTGCGCCAGCGCCGGCTCCAGCTCCTCACTCTCCGAAGGAGTGCCCACCCTCATCATCAGCCTTCCTCGTGCCTTTGATTGTTCGAAACTCGAGTACTGCGCTCAGCTCTCCCGACATACGAATAAAAATAGGCTGGTGCGGCGTATAATACGGACTCGAATACAGGACAACGACGCACGCAACGTAATACGGTAATGCCCGCCAGCGAAGCCAGGTCATTACCGTATGTCACGTCTGCGTCCCGTAGACTACACGCAACGACAACATAAATTTCAAGTCCAGATAGTAAACCTCGTCAGCGCTCAGATCAGGAGCTGGAACATGGATGTGCCAACAAGAACTAGCAGCGCGCTGAAAGGAGCAAGAGCCCCCGCTGCGCCCTTGCCGTCTCCGTCTGGCCCAACTTGCGTGCTATTTCCCGGCGTCGTCGAGCTATTCGAGGGAAGTGGAGTCGTACGGAGCGGGTACGCGGCTTTCTTCTCTTCAGGACTTGCGTTCGCAGCGAGCACGGCACCCGACACCTCTGCGAAGTACGCGTACTGGTCGACCGGAGACGCCCAGTCGTTGGTCGATCCGCCGAAGAACGTCTGGAAGTGCACGCCACGGAATGTCGACGCCGCGTCGGTGCGGATAGTCAGGTTCGTCGCGTGGATCACGCTCTTCCCGTCCGCCCATAGCTCGAGCTCACCTATCGCAACCCGTACAGATCAGTATGGTGACTGAAGTATGAGGGCTACATACCGTTCGCTTGACCCGGCGTATTGAGCTTGACGCGCTCCGCGACGACCGTCCAATCTCCAGTCGTAAAGTTGAACGCACCCCGCGCGAGCGACATCCCGTACGAATTATCAATAACAGTACCCTCCAGCGCGTTCCCAGCGTCTGTATTCCCCTGTACTTCGGGGAGGTACGCGTATATCTCGCCAGCGCCGTCCGTCCTGAGCAGCAGGTGAGTTTTGGATGGCTAAATCTGGAACTGCTGCGTACCGCCACATGAGGCTGATGATTAACACAGGACGATCAGGGCCTGTTTGTGCACTGCAGTACATGGGAAGGATGGGGACGAACCGCAGATCGAAACACTTGTCGCGGGACGCCTGACGGCCCCCAGTGCAGCCCAGGGATATCTCAGGGTCGGTGCCGCCGTCTGTACACAACAACGAACGACGACAGCGTGAGCTACGGATCTGCAGAGCTAGACGGGAATCCTCACATGGTCCAGGCAGTTTGCCGCCCTTGCTGCGCGTCCGCCCAGACGCGGGTCAACGTTATAACCGACCAGTGCGATGGATTACGCACTTGAACTGGAATCCTTCAGGAAAGAAGACGGCGTAGGAGAACAGAATCTCGTCGTGGCCGTCCCAGATATCGCCCGGACCCGCAAAGTACAATCCAAAGCCTCCTAACGGGTCTCCGGAGGGGTTCCACGATCCTTTGACATCCCCGGCAACGAACTCGCCGACATCCATGCAAAACGCGCGGCGCAGGAGGACGAAACCGCGCACGACATCAAGGCCTTACAGGCGACGCTCCCGCGCAGCGCAGCCGCAATCCGCGGCGCGTACAAGCACACGGTGACGGCGCAACGCGCCAGCTGGTGGGCTGCGTCCGCGTCGGCCGCGAAACTGCGTCGCATCGACGGCGGCGGCACGAGCGCGCACGTCCAGCGCCTGTACAAAGATCTGCCCCGTCGAGCCGCGAGCATCCTCACGCAGCTGCGGACAGGGCACGTCGGCCTACGAGGATTCCTAGCGCGCATTAAAGTCGAGCCGTCTTCGCGATGCGAGCGCTGCCACGTCCCAGAAACGGTCGAACACTATCTGCTCCACTGCGCGCGCTTCACCGGTCCCCGCCACCAACTTCGTGTTCGTCTTCGCAAGCCGCTGTCCCTTCCTTTCCTACTCAACAAACCGTCCTCTCTCCCGGCGCTGCTCCGCTACATTTACGACACAGACCGTTTCCCCTCTTACTACGACGATGTTGCTATATTACCCCCGCTGTCTAAACCCATGCCTTGAAGCCCTCCCGCATTACTCTCGAGCGTCTCCGCAACGCTGTGCACGCATGTGCCGGCCACTTCGGGCCTCGCCCCTGCACCACCACCGATTACTTTTTGCACATTAGTTTATCCCTCAACCATTCAGTAGATACACCCCAAAGCCTGTACTGTCCGACATGAGCTGCTCGCGCAGCTCGCAGTGACGTTAATGGAAATCATCATCATCATCATTTGGGATAAAACGCGCGCCAGACTTTGCCGTCCACGCCGCTTCCTGGTGCGTCTACGAGGTCGTGTGGCTGACCGCCCGCGTCCTTCGTGAGGTTTACGGCTTTGTCGTCCAGCGCGATCTTCACGACGCCATCGGGCAGTCCTGTAGCTGCGAGAGACGTCGTCCATGATGCCTCGACGGGGATCGGGAAGAGATCGGCGGCATTGTACGCTGACACAGATACTGGGAATGTGGAACCGACAAGCGCAACCGCGACTGCGAGCGGGAACAACGAGCGCACACCGGTCGCGTGCATTGCGAGTAACGAATAAAAGGAGAGTGTGTAGAGGGAGAAGCAAGCAGCGGAGGGGAATGCTGGGACCTGTGCTAATCGTTGTTGGAGATCCCTGCGGCTGCTTATAATAGCACGGCCTCCGCGCCCGCGCAAGATCGGTCCTCGGTCTCTGTTCAGGTCCACTGATGGGTTCTAAGGGTCTCTCACCCTGGACTGCAACCTCAGGGTGTAGCGGCGTGCAACGTCCCGATGGTATCTGACGCAAGTCTTCCAGTCGTGAAGTACCATTCCAGGCGTAACTGCGTAGAATGGGAAGCGCATGATTCAGTGGGAAACGACCTCTGATAATACTTGAGTCTTCCTCCCTCCCTCTTCAATGTGAATTTGCTGTAGCGGTCTTTCTGACTCGGGATCTGCGACTGTAGCCATTATTCCGACGCCGCAATCACGGAACCCTGGAACTTTGACCGTCTCACAGGAGCTGGCTCAATCTATATAGACCGTTGTCCCAACCAGATAATGATATGGTGAGATGTGCCATTGTACAATCCGCCGTAGCTAACCAAGTCGACGGACACAGAGCGAACGACTCGGACTTGCCAGTGAATGCCATCGTATCAGTCAGCATGTGAATCTGATACCAATATCACACCAGGCCTGCCTGCGATGTAGGACCTGGCGCAATGTATCAGCTGACGAAGTAAGTTCAATCGGGCTCAGACCGTGGAACAGCAGCTGGACAGCGTAGTTTAGTGGCCTCGCAATCATCGGATTCAAGTCCTGCTATTCATCGTCGTTTACCGCTATGCACTCTTCACTGTTCGTCGTGCTGATGCAAGTCCTCTCCGCAATAAATTATTACGGCGCAACGTGTGGCTAAGAGACAAATCCCAGATCAATACGACAACAGCGACGCGTAGAGCTCAGTATACGTCTCTACCCATCATATAAAACCGACTCTGGGGTGAAAAGCTTTTGAAAAATGTTCAGTCAGTCATTATATGGGGCCGTAGTTTGATAGATGTGCCCGGACCCATATTTTCCGGAAGTTCCCATTGTGTCAAGGCCCAGCCCATGGACTATTTCATGTCCCGATAGAAGGGAATAATCCGTCGGATTCTTTCTATGTGCTGCGCTTTGGGGAGGTATGCAATAGGGTGACAGGGTCAGAGTCAGGTTCAGGAGTCCGTCTGTCTTCGGCATTTATGTACTGGAGGACGTTGAACCCCACACTGTGAAGGGAAGCTGAGCCACTCCCTTGGCCACGTATTAATTGCTCATGCAGGAGCTCCGGGTAACGTGTAAATGCGGCGGACAAGCAGGGTGACTGTTATCGACAAACTGCAATCGACGCGCAACACGAGGAAGCCACACTCAAGTGACGTAATTTCCAGTGTCGCTGAGTCCGGCTTCCAGCAAGAGATAAGGGTAGAGCTGTTTCGTTGACGCAAGACGGTCAGGATAATCTGTCGGAGAGTCGGAGAAACAGGCCGCGCATGCAGTACTACGGAGACAGCTCACCCGCCAGGCAATTTGGGATAGTATACCGGCGAACATATGTGCGGACACATGAGAACGTTGTCACCGTAGTGATACTTGCTTAATGCGACGTCCGGCAGCATGTTTGCCAGTGAGCTGTGGTATTAAAGCCGGAGCGCTCATCAGTCACAGCGTCTGGGAGAAATGTACCGCAGCAACGATTGTGCACGCGTTCGCTGTACACTCACATCGGGAATACGGCCATCGTCCCTACTGCCGCGCGCGGTGAGACGCCAAACTGTACAGAGGCTTGTTAGACAGTGTCAAACGTGTGTTGAACGGACGTAATGAGGCGTTCGAGCGGAAATGTATTTCCGCGGTGGCCAGCCGTATCACACGCAATGTGTCTGCAGCTTCAGCGCCCAGATTCGGGACCGAACCGGAGCTCCCAGCATACGGATTGGTGGCGCACTAGGCGTGTCATGAGGTGACTGGCTTGCGGCCCTGCACACAAGAAGCGGGGGTACTTCGTTGATGTATGCAGGCGAGCAGACATCCAAAGTAGATTCTCTACCTCGTGTTAGATCGCTCTGTCCAGTTGAGAAGTCCGGCGTTCGTCATCGATTTGGGCGAAAACTGTCCCGCTGTCGCCCACATGCACCGAGGGAGTGCCACACTTGTGCTGGAAGCAGTCCGGCCCGTTCCCGGAAACAGTCTCGTGTGTCCTGCGGCTGAAGAGGTGCAAGGCATGCCGTTTTCGTCCCCACCCTAGTTGGTGCGTCGTGGCATCTCTGACTCATGGGGCTCGCCTGTGGTCGACGGAAATCCAGAGCGTACCGCCAGAGGTGAGAGACGAGCAGACCGGCTCAGTTGAGCGTAAGCAGGCGTCTGCGGGAAAGAGAGGGAAATGGTCTCCGCAAATAGGGCACTGTTCCGGGACCTCGTCCCACCGTGCGGAAGCTAACGACGTTCCGGCGCCTTTCATTAGCTCCGCTCTCACTCCGCTTCAAAGAGTTCCGGCGGGGCCCGAGTCCCCGGGTCTCTTCCTTCCAACCATCATCTGGTCGCCCGATCTTCGTCCACATGCACGCACCCGGTCCTCGTCGCGTCGTTCCAAAGTCCCAATATGGCGGCGGCGTACAGGTCCTTACTGAAGACACAATCGGCCTGCCCATCTATTACCCAGACGGGCCGTACAAGGGCAAGACCATCCTGTACGTGGCTATCGATGTGGCAATAGTCAACTACTAACCTCAACCAGTACTTTGATTGAAGGCACGCACATTGCAGTTCTGGTTGGGCTCGCCAGTGGCTGATACCTCGTCGCAGAGGTTCAGAAGCCAGATCTTGGTCGAAAGTACGTCAACCGCGCCTCGTGTTCGCCGCACGCCGCTTGTGTCGACAGCTCTAACCACGAACAAGGTACGGCCAGAGGGACTCGAGACCTCTAGATCCCCCGCCCGTCGTGCAAGTCAGGCTATATGAGATATTCGACTATGGCACGCCGGGCGAGAGGAGGGTAGAGCTCGACGTTAGGTAAGACGTCCGACCTGCCCTGCTCTCGTCTTGGTTCTGCCTGGCGCATGGACAGCTTCTTGCGAAGCATCGGTTAAGGGGAGGGCACAAGCAAGGGTACGGCTGCCCTGCCCTTTTCTGGTGTTAGCGGTCGCTGGTCAGCGCCGGTGCGCCCATAGCGTTGGTGAAACAGCGGTTAAGGGGAGGGCACAAGCATGGTGAGGCTGCCCTGCCCTTCTCTGTATTGTGATCCAGCGCTGTGGGCCGCCGCTCGCAACAGTAAGCTGTCTTCTACGAAGGAGCCGACCACGCTACCGATCCATACTCAGTGCCCGCTCGCAGATGGTTGTCACATCGCCTTCGGCCGCACAACAGGCTCAAGAAGATCTTTCCAACATTCTCACCGGTTCCTTTTAGCGCCTGCAGTTCTATGACTGACGCCGTCAAACAGTGATGTCTTCATGCCTGGCCTCATCTGCTACGCAGAGCTCTTTCCGTACAACGCAGACTTCGAGTACGACCCTCGCATCTATCCAGAGTACGCTCTTGTACACGATTGCCGATAGGAAGCACAGCTGACGGAGTCCGTGCACAGCGGACGGCCCCCACCGACCCCGATCCAGCCAACAGGCGCGCCGGGTACTCGGATTCATCTCGGGGCCGTGTTCCTGATTGGCTGACAACCGGTTATCTCCCGTTGCGTAGACGCTGGCCGACCTCTCGCGTGCGCAAACACGTATCCGCCCGATAATCTCCCTCGTCAGCCACGAATACCGCTCACGCGCGATGCGGCCTTACCTCTACAATTGCATGGCGAGCGCCATCAGAACGTCATCTTGGTCCCGGACATTCGCGGAAGTGCGAAGAAAGTGCTATATTTCGTCTTCTCGGTGCGTGCGACGCGAAGCCTTCTATTGTGGCGAGGCATGTGCTTATCGTAGCTGTGACTGCGTGCCTTGCTTAGGAGCTTCAAGTTCGATTGACTGGCCAGTGAGTTCCTGTCCGCGCGGCGTTCCGCTGGCAGTGCGCGCGCGGCATGACAACCATCCATTAACCCAAATTTGCGCCAGCTTTATGCTCAAATATACCGCTATACATGTCGACCAGTACGCCGTTTTGCAGAATTCCTCAATATGGATGTTGCACTGACTCTATGCGTTCGCTCCACACAGTACGGTTGCACCCGCAGGGAAGGCACCACTCATGGCAGAGTGCTGGGGCGGGGTGTTCGCCGTGTACCCCTCTAAACAGTACGGTTGCTTTACCATCGTCCAACTTCTCCCGTATCCCTGACTCCTAAATCTTCTCAGGCATCCCGCACTGCGCCAGAGCACCGAGCTTACGAATGTACGTTCTAGTCAGGTAATCTGGACTCCTGGCTGTCTTCTCACACATAGCGTCCTTGCATTACCTTTCCAGCATCTGTCTCGCTGCGGCTCGAAGTTGCACTCGCGCCATAAGCAGCGTGTTGGACGGGGATCTGTCGCGCGTCTAGATGGAGGGACGGCATCCCCACCCACGCCGAAGCCTACCCTACCCTCGGTGAAGCGCCTACCCTCCGAGAATCAGAACGGCACGGTGAGGAAGCGCAAGCAGAAGCAGCAGACCGAAAAGAACGGCGCAAAGAAGCGCCCGCGCAAGGAGAATGGCAGCAATTCGGAGGACGAGGAGGACGAGCTTCAGCCAGAGAGTGGAGACGACGAGGACGACTATAGACCGGCGGCACGCAAGCCGTCGGAATCAGCTGCTTCAGGGAATGGGAATACTGCGACTGGCGCCGGCGCTGGTCATGCCGGTGTGAGGGCGCCGCATGCTCCTCCTCCGCGAAGCGCGGGTTCATCGCACAGCGCAGCGTCTCGCGAGCGCTCAGCTACAGTTGACGACGACGATCATGCTGCTGGGTTGCTTCTTCTTGGAATCGGGCAGCGCGAACGTGAACGCGAGGAACTCCAGAGCCAGTTTCGCAAGCCGTACTCGCCCAACGAGTATCATCGCAAGGGACCCAACGACGTTTCCCCGTACATGCGCCGCCCCTATACGCCGCCGACACCCTTCAGGCCTCCGACACCGCCGACCCCGTCTACGTCTTTTCGTCACGGCCACTCGAACGGAAACGGAAACTCGTATGGACCCAGCACTTCTGCGTTCGCTGCTCGTAGTGCCCATCGCGCACAGGAACCCCCGCCACCTCCGCCGCCGAGGTCGTATCACAACGTCGCCGCTGGCGGCTCAGACTAGCTTCTCTTTGCTTGAGTTGGCGTTTGCTTGGCACTTGGTACTAGAACCCGTAATGTACATTCTCTCTATGCATACGTATGCGATACATGTACAACTTATGCCTTTTCATCTCCGTCTCTTCCACCATCCCCGGTACGGCGCCGAGCCTTGACATGACTGGACGGGGAGTACTCGTGGGGACTCACCGTTACTTGTTCTCACGCACAGCCAGGGCGACGGCGAAGGATCTGCCACAGTCACAAGTGCCATTGTGCGCGTGCTTTCTTCGCAGTCGCGCGCATCACATGTACAGTGCCAGTGTACAGCACTTGGAATTTGCCGCTGAGTTCCTGGCTGCGCATGCCCTGCTCGATCGGCGGGGTTCCTTTCTTGTCCTTCTTCTCGCCCGCTGCACTCCCGCCAAACTCCCGCACTCTGCTAATTGGCTGCTTACCCTTTGTAGAACCGTTCGCGCAACGTACAATCAGCAGGGCGAACAACAATACACTGCTCTGCGAAGACGACGGCAGCTATGACTGGAATTTGGATCGCCATTCGCCACATTGCGCGCCCAGCTCGTCAGCAGCGTCGCTTTGTTCCCAGCACCCAGCCCAGCTCATGCGAAGCTCTCGGTCTACCCACGATGCCTATGCGCTCGGCCTACGGAACATCATAGTGGACAGTAAGTACCAGTTCATCGCAGAGGACAGTCTGCTAACGAGGAACATTGCGGAATAGGTACAGGAAAGGACAGCGATTCGTCGACTGCATAAGCTTCCCCAAAGCAGATCAACCTTCGCCCAGCTCGTCAGCACGTTCAGCGTCTCGCGGTCTCCCCAGGCCGCGCGCTCGGGTCGCTGTCCCGCCGTACCTAGTCCATTACGGTGACAGCGCTGTCCAGGTCCCCAGCCACCCCTCATCCCGTATACGAACACCGACCAGTGCTATCGAAGAACGCCAGAATCGAGCCTCGCTTGGCACACATCGTTATCGACACGCGCTGACACGAAGTTCGCCACAACAAACTCGTTCAGCCACTACCGCATGTTCAGCGCCTGGCGCTCGAGGTTCGGGCTGCCCTGTTCATCCAGCCACACGACGCTAGCCGCAGTCCACAGTGCTTCGAAGCGCGCTTGCTACGGGTCGTACGGGACACCGAGTCCCAACCTGGCTTACGGCTCATCCTCCTCTCGCACGACAAGCCCCTTCACGTCTCAAGGACGTCCATGTGTCGTCTAGATCGTCGGCAGTAGTCTGTCGCGCGCTACTTAGTCAGCGCCGCGTCATGACGGACGCCCGACGCGCATTGCTGAAGCCCTAAACCTGTCTTCATCTTTACATGCGGCCTTACGCAGAGCCCGCATCAAGCACGACCTTCGAATACTTCAGCCTCGCCCGTCTATCGCAGCCCACGCGCGCGGATGTCGTTCTCCTCGCCCCGATGACCGCGCCGCCCACGCAGCTTTCAGCTGCCATGCTCAAGCTGCTAAGCAGCTCTAGAAGTCTTGGCCGGCTTGCTCTCCCGCCACGAGCAACTAGTCGCACCGCATAGGACTTTCATCGGACGGCATAACCCCAAGAAATGTTGCTCTAGAATCTGTACGGGACATTAATAGTGGAGCAAGAAGTCAGGGACTGTAACACTACGACTCGCGATCGCCGTCGTCATCGTCATCTTGACACAGCGCGCGCACGCGTTGCGTCAGCTCCTCCAACTTCGCATCGTCCTCCGCGCCCAGCACGACACACGCATACCGCCCACTCTCGCCATAGTCGTTCTCCACCCAACCTACAATAATCGCCGATCCACTCTCGAAATCGTCCTTCAACGCCTTGACGAACGCCTCGCGCTCGACTCGGGGCCGCATATTCGGAAGGAGCTTCGCGCGATCCATCTTACGTTCCACCCAGAAATGGCGCGAGAGCATGGCGAGGACGTGTCCGCTCGGCACTCGGACGTTCAAGTCGACGATCCACTGTTTGCCCTCGTCGTCTTCGAGCACGTCCGCGCCTGCGGGGCCGTAGTACCCTCTACTCCACAAGAACGTCGCGATCTGCTCCATGGTGTGCTGAAGACGCGTACGAAGCGCGGCTTGGGCGCTGTAGGTGACTGTACTCCCCGCCCAACGGCCCGAGGATGACATTTCCTGCTCGGTACAGCCTAGGAAGACCGCCTTGCCGCCGCGCTGGACGAACATGACGAGCGGGAGCGTGGCGCGGATGTTGGGTACCATGTCTGTGAAGATCAGACTGCTCGGTTTCAGCTGCGGCGCCGCCTCGTCTAGCTCTTTGGAGATATATTCCGCTGCGAGACGCGGGATCGCGTCTGCCACTGTCGCGCGGTCTTCTTCAGCGCAGACGAGCCATGTACCGGCGCCGGAGACGGATTGTTGGAGTTTGATGACGAAGGGTAATGCGCGCGCGAGGATGTAGGCTTTCAAGTCGAGTGTACCGGCTGAGTCGGACGCCGTACACGCCACCATCTCGCGCGTCTTCATCTCGCCTAGTTTCCCGGACGACGCGACGTTGACAGCAACAGCGACGTTCTCCTGCTGGGCGAACCACGTCCCGTCGGCGGCGAGGTCGAGGATCGTCGCTTTCGGCGTGCACAGACCGGACAGCGCGAGTCCGCGCTTCGACAGGAGCTCGTAGTGCACCTCCGGCTCCACCGCGTGCGGCATACCCTCCAAATCATCCATCGGGAACGCCACAGCCAGTATCTCATCCTCTTCCAGCTTCACGTCTTTCGGCCCATCGACAAAGCGCAACTCCGGTCTCTGGCTCTGCACGAGTCGACTGAACGTCTGTCGGACGGAGGGGATGTTGTTTTCGCTGCTGTATGGGTGGTTGAAGATGACCAAGGGCATGGCGCCGACTGTAAACCCCAAACGCTGCGCCAAGAGCCCAAGATACTTGACGCGCGCGAACTCTGTGTACCTGGCGCGCTGGTCGGCTGGAGTGTCGTGTGTGACGGACGTGTCATGATACATGTATTTCTGCAGCATTGCGCAAGGTCAACGGAATGGTACGATCCAAGGTGTTGTACGCACTTGGACTCTGGGCACGGACGGCGAGAGGTCGATTTCCGTGCTCGGGAAGAAGGGCAGGAAGACGTGTCGTCGTCGCTGCTCCGCAGCCGCGTAGAGCTCCGCGAACGTCGTATCGAGCACCACAGGCGGTTCATTCGTGGACATCGTGGTCGTTGGCAGAAGGAGAGCAGGATGGCTCGGAGCGACGTCATCGTTCGTCCTCTTGGCTTGGATTCTAGAGGATCGACGCTTCCGTGGCGGTGTTCCTCGCTCGCGGGATCAATTTCGACAGATACGCGCAAGCATCGTGAGATACTGAACTTAATCCACCCAGTGCCTGACGTGGTGCTCAACGACAGCTGGTGTCCATAAGGATATTATAATACAGCCTGGAACCGTATTTCGACACGATCGCCTCAGGCTCCAAGTACTGCTTCTGCTCGATTCTACGGCCACTGCGAGCTGTCCTTCTCGCGCAGTTGCCAGTCGGCTTTCTGACACTACCGCAGTAGCTCTCGTTAGAAGTTTCCTCTCACAGCACTTGAATGAGAAATGCAGGAACGTACCACCTTGCATTTCGAGCATTTCAACAACCACAGACTTTCTCGCCAACTTGAACTTGAATGGAGATGGGTTCTTTGGAGAGGACGGTTGGTCCCGCTCGGCCAAAGTGACCTGGAATATGCCTACTGTGATAGATGTTGGGTCAGCGCGGCAAGTGGAGAGGCGAGTCTGCGATGGCATTGCCTCAGCGCGGCGTCGACGGTCGCACGGAGTCCTCGGACTCGATGCGGTCCTGGGCTACGATGCGCAAAACAGTAAACACAGCCGTACCGGACAGTCCGTACAACCATCGACACGAATTAGATTGGGAAGGACTATGTTACTCCAACTACCGTCATTATGCAGGACTAGTAGTACTACTGAGTGTCAGAGCGACATGGGTAATACTTACGCTTGTCCTTCATCACGGTCACGGTGTGGGATCGGTAGTCTCACTGCTTACTCAGCACTCGAAGAGATGAATACTGAAGCTGCGTGTGTGCGGGACCGAACGGGACTAGTAAGAAGAGTTCATGCGGACTCTACTGTACGCTGTCGAGTCCACCGCTCGTGGCTATCGGGAGACACAGGCGCTAGGACCAGGTCCATTCCAACAGATGCAAGGGATGCGTCAGCGCTCAGAAATATGAACTGCGAGATAAGACAGACGGAGAAAGACGGAGAACAGGAGAGGCATGGGAACCGCACTGGCCGAAGAGAGAGTTTGCGCTCGGTAACTTACAGAGACTGTATACATCGGCCGCTGTACTACTGCAGCAGTCATGATCAGCCACAGTGCCAGCGCGATATTGTAGCCTATCGCACTACGCATGGGAAGGCGAAGAGGGAGGCTGAAGGCGGTTATTCCGGGAGCAGATGAGCGAATGGGATCTGTCCGAATCCGGATCCGAGGGTCGGGCGCTTCTTGCATTTTCGTCTCTTACTGCCCAAGTGCGCGCGTCGGCCACGCCGCACACAACACACACTCCTTCATCATCGCGATGCGGGTCTTGATCACCGTCGCCGTCGCCGCCGTGCTCGTCAACGCGCAGCAGCACGTTTTCGAGACGACGAACGTTGGCGAGTACGAGGACGATTTCGCAGACTGGTCCAAGAAATGGAGCGCGATTAAGCACGCTGGACGACCTACGAGTGTCGCGTATCCGCCTGCGACGCTGAGCACGCCGAGTGTCGCGTTCCCGACGCCCACGGGCTTCGCAGGGCCTGTCGCACGTGCGTCCCGTCCCGTCCAGCGACCGTGACTCGACGCTAACGCGCTGGTTTAGAGGGCGACGAGGCGATAGCGGCGATGGAGAGCAGCTCGTACCCGCCACCGCAGCATGGACCCGTCGTAGCGCCCGTCCGGACGCGCGATGCAAAGGTTCGCAGACCGGCGCTTGTGTCGCACGCTCGCGCTCATGCCCCGGCTGCAGAAGAACTTTGACGCGCCCGCCGCATGGGGCAACCTCTCGCCCTACAACTCCCTATCCTCCATACCCTCCAACTCCAACTTCCCGCCTACATCCCCGGCGATCCCGCATGGCTGCTCGCTCTCCCAGCTGCACGTCCTCCACAGACATGGCATCCGCTACCCAGAACTCAACGACCCGCCATACGAGTTCGCACAGCGGCTCGCGAAGAACGTCAAGAAGGGCAAGGGCTTCACCGCGAGGGGCGAATTGAAGTTTCTTAATACTTGGAGGTATCGTCTGGGTGCCGAGACGCTGGCCCCGCTCGGGAGGGCCCAGATGGTCAACTTGGGCATCAGCTTGAGGTGCGTCTTGACGGATACGTCGCATGTTATGCTGACGCGAGACGGGGTCAGGATGAAGTACGGCGGGATACTGAAGAGCTATGCCGATAGCGGACGACTGCCCGTGTTCAGGACAACGTCGCAGTGCGTATACTCCCCCATGCACTGTTACATCGTACCATGCGCCACGTCTTACCTACACCTGTCCTTCTGCCCTCGGTTCACACCTCCTACGCTGTCCTTGCGCATATTCACGATCGTTCCTTCCATTGTCCGAACTTCCTCGCGTAACAATCCTACCATGCCTTTCGAACCCTGCTCCTGGGTACATGCACAACACTGCGTCCTCGTCGCTGCTTTGTTACTGGGCCTCATACTAGAGTCACCCGGTCTCCGTATCCGTCGCCATTCCTGTTACGACTTGCGCTCCACCGTCCCACTCTGCTGTCCGCTTTCCGCCCTCGCTGACGCGACTTTGACAGGGACCGGATGCTGCACAGCGCGCTCAACTTTGCAGCAGGGTTTTTTGGCGTACCGTACGAGGATATGTACCACCAGTGAGTTGAATCCCACGCGCTCTTTGCCCGTCCCATTCCTTGCGCTTGTCCCGCTCTCTCGCCGTGAGCGCCGCCACATCTGCGAGCAAGTGATCACGTGCTTGTCCTCGCGCTCGCGTCACCATGATATTCCTCGTTATCCAATCCTGCTGAGCCCGCTCGTCTTCTGCTAACGCTCGTTCCCCGCCCGCGTAGACTCGTCACCATTGAAGAAAAGGGGTACAACAACACCCTCGCGCCGCACAAGATCTGCGAAGGGTTGGGTAAAGCGGGTAAAGGCGCCGTCAAGACTTGGACCAAGACCTTCTTGGAGGACGCGAGGGAGCGGTTGCGCTTGCAGGTGCGTTTTGATTTGAGTGCTGGGTGGGGTGGGGTGGAATGCTGATGCGCGCGTTTGCTACAGATTGATGGGTTCGAGTTGAAGACTAAGGATGTGTTTGGTATGCTGCAGTTGTGCGCTTACGAGGTGTGTAGACTGCATATTCGCCATCGCACTCTTCGCGCCTACCCTCCACTCCTCCCCGCCGCGCGTCCACTCCCTGTCCATTTCCTCGCTGACGCAGTCCCTCCGGCCAGACTCTGGCCCTGGGCACATCGCCCTTCTGCGCCCTCTTCACGGCCGAGGAACACGCTGGACTGGGCTACGCCGCCGACTTGCGCTTCCACGCCGGCAGCTTCGGCACGCGCGTCGGGCCCGCGAACGGTATTGGCTGGGTACGCGAGCTCATTGCGCGGTACGTCGCCAGTCATGATATCCGTGTCGGTTGCGATGACTGATCTGGGTCGTTGTACGTGTAGGTTGGACGGAAATCGTACGAGCCTGGTGGACGAGGCTGGGATTTGGGGCTTGAATAGCACTATCGTTGGTGACGAGGTGCGTCATGTGTGGGCGACGGTGGGATGAAAGGCTGATCGCGCTCGGACTTCTTAACAGGCGCGCTTCCCCCTCGATGGACCGCTGTTCGTCGACGCGACGCACGATACCACTATCGCAGGCGGTACGTCTCTCATCCCCTTACTCTCTTTCATTCTGACCCGCCTTCGCAGCGCTCGCGGCAATGAACCTCACCTCCCTCTCCGCGCGCATCCTCAAACACCTCCCGCGCCACCACATCCCCTCCCCATCCTCCCACCACTTTTCCTCCGCGCGCACCGTCCCCTTCGGCGCGAACCTGATCGGCCAAGTCCTCACCTGCCGCTCCGAACAATACGTCCGTTGGGTACTCAACGACGTCGTCTTACCTTTACATGGAAGCGGAGAATGTCCGCAAAGCGCGTTGGGGATGTGTAGACTTGATGTGTTCCTTGAGGGGTTGAGGATTAGGGTGAAGGAGGTGGAGTTTGGGAAGTTGTGTGGGTTGAAACCTGATGAGGAGGGCGGAGATGATGACGAGGAGGACGAGGAGGACGAGTAGACGCGACCCGGCTTGGCTTGGCTTGGAGGATCTGTGCAGCGCGCGCAGCCTCGGACTCAGACTGGTACAGATATCGATACTCTCATGTCTCGTAGTACGTGCACAGGCCGGATAGAACTGTCGACAGTAGAGTGTAATACACGACCATACCTAGCATTCTGAGCTTCCGCCGCGGGATCAACTCCAAGTTTATCGCCGGTCGGCGCCGTAAACGCCTCTTGTCTTCGTCCCACGTCGACGCGCAGCAGGCAGCATCGTCGCCGCGTCATTCAGACCCTGAAATGGTATTACCACGTCACATTCAAGCAGTCGCCAGTCTGACGCGCGCTGCAGACTCAGAGCGCCGTGACCGTTCCTTGTCTTCATCCCGCGTCCGCCGTGAGCGGCGCGAAGCAAGCAGCATCATCGCCACGTCGTTCAGACTCTAGAATGGTATGACCACCTCAGACACAAGCAGTCTCGTCTGTCTGACGCACGCTGCAGCCACAGTGGGCTCGGATTTGCGCGAAGAACTTGACTGTCGACGAATGGCGGTCAGCCGCAGCCGCATTCCAGCAGTACCCGCAGCTCGGACGCGCCGTTGACCAGCTTGAGGTCAATTCTTTTGGCATCAGCACCGCCAATTGCGTCGACATGGCCGGCTTGGTGAACATATTCGCGCAAACTCCTTTCCTTGGAGAGCTACAGCTCTGGTGGCCTACATTCGGCGCCGGTCTGGGTCCAGAGGGATATGCAGTAGCGGGGCTCGCATCTTTAACCTTGCTCCAGCTGAACATTCGATCCTGGAGTGGCTTTGGCATCTCGACGCTCTTCGCTATGTTCATGCACATGCCCAAGCTCGACGTCCTTTCGTTATGGGACGCTTCGGCCGAGAAAAGCTCTGTTACTCTCGACGAGCTCCCAAACCCGCCTTTCTCCCTCTCGGTCTTCGACTGTCGTGGGCACGTCCCACAGGCTGCCGCCGTCAAGCTCATTACATGCTCTCAAAAGACATTGTCCACTGTTCATCTCTTTTATCTCCCACGCGGACCTTACTACCAAGCCATCATGGCGGCGGTTGGCGGTATAGCGGATCTTCGAGAGCTCACGCTATACCTTCTCCACAACGACCACCCGGATACCGACGCCGGTCTGCGTTCTTTGCTCGCTGCTTCGCGTCGCCTCCGGAGCCTCAATTTGAAAGTGCCCAGCGTCACAAGGCCCTCATTTCTTTGCCGAGTTCTCTCATCAGTCGAATCCGGACGCCCATTATCATCGCTCACAGTACAGTTATTCGACCAGCAGGACTTTCGCGAGCTCCTCGACGTCGTTCGCCAAGCCAGAGCGTGCCGTGCGTTGCAGAAGCTCGTGTTTCACATCCTTCATACCACTAGAGCAATAATCTCGGCGCTCGAGCTGGTACTGCGTAATTACGCTGCGGAGAGGCGTGTAGATGCGATGGTCTATGCCGGCTCGCTTTCTCCGTGACCCGTTCTGCTGCTTACTTGAATGACTGCCCATTATCGGCATGTCAATTCCTCGACATCGGGGGGTTTTTTTTTGCCCTTCGTCTGGCGCGTTATGTCAGCTACTTGGTTCGAGGCGTGACACGATGCGCTTCGGGACATTTTCGCTTCCTCTTAGAGCAATTCAGTCCCGAATCTATAAGCCATACGTCCGTTCCTGGAGTTTCTCATCCTCCGCTGTCGCCAGTACTTATCCTCATGACCGCTCTTCTCGACACTCCCCTTTCGCTCTTCAGCATCCCCATCGTGTGGCTTGCTCATTTCGTGCCCATGCATATGCGAGTGCGTCGTTGCGTCTACGCCTCTCAGATTGCCCGCGCTTATGCTGGGGGTGCAGGTCAGAGCATTCAAGGCGAAGATGGGATGGAACAAGTCCGTTCATGACAATGGTGTGAAGATTTCTGAACGTTACACGCAGTCTCGAACCGCGAAGGAATATTGAGAAACTGGAGAATGACCCAAAGGTCGACAAGGCGTTTCTCCAGTGTATCATTCGGCTCGACGACGAAGTTCGTCGCCTTCCTCATCCCGCATCTCACGCTGAGCTTTGCTACTCGTAGAACGGATTGGAGGCGTTTCCTCTTTGGGAATCGGCCGTCGTACTGTTTACACTGAATATCATCCCCGTGGGGTCGCTCTAGTGACACTGCGAGTGTAGATCGTTGGCAACATGGCATGCATGGACAATCCCCGCATCCTGAACGTCTGCTCGGCGCTGTTGTACGGCTCCCACTTCCAACGAACAACTCTCGTCTCATCGAAGCCCTTCATACAGTAGTATGGGAGGTCGCGTTCTTTTCACCTACCTCTACGTCAAGCAGAAGACGGTCGCGCAGAGCTACGTGAGGTAAGCTTATTCAAGCAACTAAAGATCACTACCGACGTTGACAATCTCCTCGTTTTAGGAGCATAGTATGGACCGCAACAACAGGTGAGCCCTCTTGCTTGCGAGGCCATGTCTGCGTCCTGATCGCTGTATTTGATCTCGCTGCACATGCTCACCCACTCCGCGTCCGCTCTGGGTAGGGAAACACTGTCGAATGCTTCGTGCGTCCGGAAAGAGGGTCATCGACTCCAGTGCAATCTCGCCTCCACCTGGGTATTTACGGTTTATGTGTTGGGATTATTGATTATCGAGATCTAAAGCTACATCGTAGTACAGAATGATATGCAATTACTTCGGGAGGTTGCAGCTGTTGGGCTGTTAGCACCTGAAGTAGTGATCAGGATGAGAATGCAGGCAGGACTCACATGAAGTGGCCGTCGCAGGCGTTCGGATGACCGGAGGTCGACCCGAAGTTGAGACGGTAGCGGTCGCCCTCGTCGACCATGTCGTCCGGGTCACCGAGTCCGACGTCATCGTGTGCGTCTCCAGCCTTGGAGATGTAGCAGATGAAGTGCCCAGGGCACGCGTTCTCGTGACCCTCCGTCGAGCCGAAGTTGAGCTTGTAGCGGTTGCCCTGGTCGGTGACGAGGTCGGGGTTGCCGAACGAAGTCTCGCGCTTGGTGACGGGTGCCGGATTGGCAGCGACGAGAGCGGCAAAGGAGAAGAGGGCGAAGAGAGAAGTAGTGAACTGCATTGAGAAAGTGGGCTGTTGAGTTGATGAGGAACGATAATGAGAGTCTGGCCGTTCTTATAGACGTACGGGTACACTGCGGATGACGAGCGCGATGTCAGTGTTTCGGCGCTGCTGTGAGGAGAAGTGCGGGTTACCTCGAGCGCGACTTGGAGTTTCGGGCGCTCGCATCGCTATAGGGGCTGGGTTGCCGTAACTCCGTGGAGTACTGTGCGAAGCAGCGCAGCACCAGCCGTATAAGGACATTCACCGCATTGACTCTTACGTGGTTCACTGCCTATGCGCACGGAGAATGCTGAGGCGATGTCCGATCGCTCCACAAACAAAGACCCTGAATATCAGCCCCGATACCCCCGAGCACGTCGAAGTCACGACTGAAGCGCACTGTCAAGGTTATACACGCGGGTAAGAGCTTCAGTCATTGACAGCACCGTCAACGCTAGGGATCGGTACTCGGGAGAACCAGGCCTGACCCTGAACTTGCGATCTAGGCGGAGCCGTCATGGCGTAAGAAGACATGGGAATGCACCGTACACAGAGCACAGGTGAACGCGGGAGAAACACGTCCTGAAACGGTCATTCTGTCCCGCCACGCAGTTCTGAATCCCCTAATCCGTGATCCTGGAAGCGAAGCCAGCTCCAAGTCTTGGACTACAGAATGTCATGATATCAGAACCATCCAAGCAAGCTGGAGCTTATTCAGAGAAACAGCCAGCTGCACCCAAAGTTGTGAGAGACGAGATGATCTTCGAAAGCGTTTGATTGGCTAGTAGAACTATACAGTATATATCTTACACGCGCAAGAAACGCGAAGTCAAAGGCATACAACGACTAAGGCTCAGAACCCACCCATGCGCTTCTTTACAGGCTTCTTTGCGACCTGCGGTCGTCCACCAAATGGACCAGGTACGACCTGCGTACTGGGACCCAGCCCCTGCGACTGCGACCCGAAGCCCATCGACATCCCTGTTGTCATCAATGGCAGCGATCCCTCGCGCCGGAGTGTGGACGCCGTAAGAATCACCGGCGGCATAGTAGGCGTCGGCGTCGGCTGTCGTTTGCCCGTAGTCCTCTTCGGCGGAGGCAACGGCTCGTCTTCGTGGTCGGTCTCCAGGTCATCTGCATCGTCGCCATCACCATAAGGATCGCGGAAGGTGTACGCGTTGGGATCCGTGCCGACCGTCCATTCGCTGAGCAGGAGTCGTATGCCGAGCGGTATAACGTCGCGGTCGCGGTCGCGACCCCTCTTTGTCTCCTTCTCCGGCTCCTTCTCCTGAGTCTGGTCCTTCTTCATCGAGCGCGTGCTGACCCTCCTCTGCGGTTGCTGCTTCTCCTTGCCCTTCCCCTTGCCGACATCGAAGCGAGCGCTGATGCAAGGACGAAGGTACCCAAACCGAACGGGCGGCGGAGGCGGCGGCGGCGACTTCCCAAGCCGTAACCGACTCATCCCCGCTTCCACTGCCTCTCCCCCGCCCTCGCCCTTCTCCTCGTCCTGCTTCTTGAACGGACGCGTAGAATAAACGTACCCCGCCAACGCCCGATCCAATTCCAACTGCTGCGCGTCTTCCCGTATCCTCCTCTGCGCCTTAGCGTTCACGCTCCCCTCGCGCAACGTGTAGTACCCGCTCCCCGTATCACGGAAATGCGGATCGAGTGCGGTAAGCGTGGGCGTCATGTCCCAGTGCCACGCTACGCCTCCGCGTTGGGCCATGAAAGCGCCAGGAATGCCGTGTTGTGCGAACGCGAGTCGGCCGGGCGTCGAGTCCAGCGCGCTCGGCGTGAGCCAGTCTGCGCGAGCGGGTATACGAGGTTCGGAGCCGCTGCGGTACGCGAGGTCGAATCTGCGTGTGCGTGTCCGCGTCAGTAGGAAGGAAGCGATAGGTGAGGGAGGCGAGGACGTACAGCGTGAGCATGTTGTCCACTGGCGTATCGGCCGACTGGAAGTAGAACGGCATAATATGCATGACACGGTGCACCGCGTCGCCTTGTACGCGCAGCGCTCGCGCGTCTCGAGCTTTCTTTCGCTGGGTCACGAACAAATCTATGTGGTCCACATGAGCTGCCGAAGAAAGCGAAGGTGGAAGGAAGGACACACATTTATAAAGCGCGGAGAAATCGACGAGCACGCGGTCGCGAGCAGCATACGCACCCGCGGCAGGCTTCATCTTCCGCTTACTCATCTTCTCGTCCATCTTGAGCATCTTCTGGCTCCACACCACCCCTTTCCTTTCCTCCTCCTCCACTCCCACTCCTTTCTTCTTCTGGTCCGCACCCTCACGGACGTCGGTACGCACGAGCTCCCCGCGCGGACCGAGTTCGAACATCCACATGCTGAGCTCTTCGTCGTGTTCGGACGGTGCTGGCGCGAGCGCGAGACCGAGTCGTCCAGCCAGTCCGCCCGTGAGCGCCGTCGGATGACCGAAGGTATGTACGAGGCCACCGTCGGGCGTCGGTCTATCCACATCGTACAATGATACGAGTGCGCTCTCGCGTGACGATAGAGCAATGAGCGGGGCTGCCAGGTTATCAGCGACAGAAAGAAGCAAGAGCGAAGGGAAGAGACACATACCGTCGTCCAACACGCGCACAGTCCTCGCTTCTAACGTCCGCTCCCGCTTGCGATTATGTCTCCATCCCATCACTGGACGCGCCGTGTTCCGTTCGTCGAGCCATACGAGTTCCTTAGTCGTACAGAAACTCATCAAGTGTCGATGCGTATCTGGCGACTCGATAGAGGCCATTAGTTGGTTATGGCCCGTCGTGTAGATTATAGACGGCGAGGATGAGGGCGGAGAGCGAAGGTCGAGGATGTGAACAGAAGTGGAGGTCGATACGAGGGCAGTCTGCGCGGAACGGCCGTACGCAACACGGCGGAAAGAGGACGCGTCGTGCGCCGTCAGGTCGAACGCGTATTTCTGCCTGTAATCAGAGCGTTCAGCGCTACGCAAGACGATCTGACGAGCGTAACGTACACAGGAGTCTTGCTTGAGGCCTTCAACGCGTATACGTCACCTTTACTCCCCACCGCAAGCGCGCCGTCCGTCGCATACGGGCTCGACGCGAGGTCGACGAGCTGGCGTTTGTCGAGGTCGGCGTTGTCGATGCGTATACAGTGTCGCGTCTCCAATTCTGGACGATCAAACTCGGAGTCGCTTTTGTCCGTGTAGAAGGCGTGAATGTTGAGCGCTGAAACTTGCGCGCGCGTGCGAACGAATATCCACGGGTCACCTGAGACGTTGTATGAGCAAGTGCATACGAGCTCTGAGACCAAGAAGTAAACTTACGGGCGCTAGTGGACGCGATTTGCATGATAGGGCTGAGCATGAGCTCGAGCGGCACATTGTCCGGCACGAATGTGAGCGCTCCCGTCTTCCTATGTCGCGCGAATGGTACCACGTCTAGTCCATTGATGAGTCAGCCACGTTGTACGGCATTGACCCTGCGGACGTACGCACGAAAATTGGCGCCCGTCTCGCCCATAGGGAATACGAGCGCCGGCGCGCCCTCCTCGTCGTCCTCCACAAACAGGTCCATGTACGCGAGTCTGTTGCCAGGAAAGGGGTCGAATACGGGGTGATTGCGGAGTATTTGCTCGTCCTGGGTCATTTCGTCACGCAGGATGTCGAACGGGATGGGCGTTGTGGGGTAGTACAGCTTGATCATCGCGTCCTGAACCACAGGTTAACACAAACGCGAGCAAGTAGATAAAGTAATCTTACAGCTTCCTCAACGCGTTTGATAGGAGGACGGTCTGCGAGCTCGAATAGCGGCGCGCGCGTGGGCGGAAAGATTATCGTCCGTTTCCCGACTGTGTGTAGTTTCTGCTCGTCTATACGCATAAGCCCAGAACTTCACGACGTAATATAGCTAGACTTACTATAACCCTCTTGCACCATTGTGGTCCATTCGACGCCCTTGCCCTCCGCACGGTCGCGGTCGCGCAGCTGGACAGCGCCGAGGGATCCGTGAACGGCGAGCGGGTACGGCGCCTCTGCGAACGCGACGTCTGTGTGCTTTTTCTTTCGCCGGCGCCTAGAATACGCGTTGGCGGGCAGCGGGCGCCTGTCGGACGGCCAGAAATCCATGACCAGCGGTAGGTAGGTAGGTAGGTAGATTCGGAGCTGACGAGCCTACATAGACTGCCTCCGCTTCGGAGCGTTACATGAATGCCGAGACAATACATGCAACACACCGGAAAACCAACCCTCCCACCCTGTACGACCTCCTTTCTGTGCGGTAGTTGTCCCTCCGAAAGTTTGAGCTGCCACATCTCTTCACAACCTCCCTCGCTTGTAACCACCGGCCCAAGAATTAAATCAGGCAGGCAGACAGGGAAAACCCTCAAAACCCAGTGGGAAAAAATTAGGAATGATGGCACAGTTCCCCATGCCACCATATAACTCCCTGTCTACCATGGTTACCGCTCAGACGGTCCGTCAAGATGCACATACTCCTACTCTCATCGGGGTGTAACGCCTCTCACCATCCAGAGGCCGCACACTCAGTTTATGCCAATAAAGAATGGCATGGGCACTATCTGATGGGCCCAAACCGAGACTCTGCTCGAAGTCCCCGCATCGCCCTACAGAGAGGCGGCGGGACGGGACTCTGGCGGAATTTCCCGGGAGCTGTATAGCATGCCCAAAAAGGAAATCAACAGACACCGACGAGCGTGCTCAGCGTCGTTGACATCGTGCCTGGCTCTCGAGAGGCAACAGGAATTGGGTCAGGTTCTGCGCGTTGCGTTTGAGCTGGTAGTAAGCGTTTTAACGCTCTCTGGGGTTCGCGGTGCAAAGCTGAGAGCTGTCAGAAGATTTTGACGCTCGACGAGGTTGCTGTGGGTCGACGGCGTTTGCAAGGGTAGACTACGAATGTATAGGCAGCGTATATATAGCTGCTGGGTACGTATATGGCCGATAAATCAGCGCACAGGGCGGGAACGGGCGGACGCGAGGGGCGACGAGGGGCGGCGAGCGGTGAAGCTCAACCGGGCTCTATCGGGCTCTACGTCGGCGCGAGCGGGCTCCTTGCGAGCAAGCGCGAGGGCGGGTGGACAGGGGCAGGGACGCGCGGACGCGAGTGGCGACGAGGAGCGACGAGGAACGGCTTGGCCGCGCTCTATCGCGCTCTATCACGCTCTACGTCGGCGACGAACGGGCCGCAAGTCGACCAGGCGCCTCGGCTTGGGGCAGTATAGAGGTTGCCCAGCCTGTGTGCGCAGGATGTCGGGGTCATTGCGGTAGAAAAGTCAAGAGGCCGGAGTGAAGGGAACGGGAGCGAGAGTTCAAACCCAGTGAGGATCGACCGGGACAAGAAATGACAGCAGGGGACGAAATGTGCGCAATCGGGGACAAGTGAGGACATCTCGGGACGCATCTCCGACAGACTCTGTTTCTTAGTACTCAGTACTCACTTTGCACGCCAATGAGATATCTTTCATGACACGTCGAACGTTCTCCTAAAATGTCCTGCTGCGCGCGCGCCTGCGCGGGATATTTAGAAGGCCCAAGATCATTCAAACCCAGCGCGACGCTCCTTGTCCTTTAACCACCTCCATCGCGTTGCCCTCGTCACCGCAGCGCTCGTCGCCACATTCGTCGTCGTGGTCGCCGCCCTCATCGTCGTCGCCACCACCCTCGTCGTCGCCGCCAGTACGCTCGCCGCCATAGTCGCCACGCGCCGCTCTGCCGTGGTTGCCCAGCTCATTCGCCCATCGAGAGCTGCTTGGCATCGCGAGCCTCCCCTGTGCTGTCAAGTCCATTCAAGCAGGCTGCCATCCGATAGCGCGCATCGCAGAGATAGCGCTAACGACGCCGGGCGCAGGTGCGTGAGCCTTGGATGCGGCGTAGGATCTACCTTGGTGCGTTCCTACGTGTTGGCGTTATCCGTCTGTCTGACGCACTTCTCAGCAATATATCATCTTACACTGACGGTGAGCCTGGTCGAGTAAAGGATCGCTCCCTCCACGTCTAATGCGCTCCACTCAGGTCTACAACTGCCCATTGCTTTCCGCGCAGGGCGACCCGCGGTATATTATTGTACGTGCTCGGCTCGCTTCGAAACGTCTTACTCACCACTTGCACCAGATTGTCCGATGCACAAGCAGGAGCTTATAGCCGTAGATGTTGTTCATCGTCGTGTATATTACGTTTCCTCCATAACAGACGAATTTCCTACCTCATACTGCTTAACGAAGATTTGGGCGAACCGCAGAGCGGCTGGATTGTAGGCAGACACGACGGAAAGGGACATTCTCGGACGTGGGGTGAAAACTGTCCCATGGTGTCTCGTCCTGTCCCCGCTTATGGAAAATAAGGGGACAATGAGGTACAAGACGGGACGCTCCTGGCTGACAGCGGGTTTGTCCCCTCCCGTCCCCTTACGTCCCGGTCGATCCTCACTGGGGTTCAAAGCTTAGGTTGAATCTTCGAGTGGTTGAGTAGGGAGAGTGAGGATTCGGAAGAGGACAAAACGCGGTTGCGGAAATGACCGGTGGCGTAACCCGTTTTCCCCTTCTGCCATTACGAGCGTATTGGTTCCAAGTATTCTTCTATCACAGACAGCGCAAGATCTCCTGGTGAACTGCCTGGGCGTCCCTCGACTATACATTCTGCGCGGATTGCTCCTGGATTCTTACTCTACCCATGTCCACCTTGCCGGCTCCGGTTTCTTACCTGTGGAGGATGGGCATCCTGAAGCTCGTCATCCCTGTCCCTCTGCATTTCGAGCCTGTGCTGGAACTTGACGCGATGCTGTATATCGAGTTGCAGACGCCGCGAGCACAAGACCACCTCGTACGGTTAGGCTAAGACCCCGGCAGGTGTCCGGAAACTGCCAAACCCGCCGACCAGCCGGGTCCTTAGCTCTTAGCTTTGAAACT
>KV425931.1:175619-203866 GCA_001632375.1 Exidia glandulosa HHB12029
GCGAGTTTCAAAGCTAAGAGCTAAGGACCCGGCTGGTCGGCGGGTTTGGCAGTTTCCGGACACCTGCCGGGGTCTTAGCCTAACCGTACGAGGTGCACAAGACCGAGACGAGAATCGAGATTTTGATTTACACTGCCAGGAAGATCGACTGGTCGCATTATAAATGAACCTGCGACCTCATTACCATCGTCATCTTCAAGTATGTTCCTTGAGTCTGAACGCAACGACGCCAACGCAAACCCCAAGCACGCGGCCTTTGCGGCCACCACGCCCAAACCGTCCTCGACTTCCGAGTACGATGCAGACGAGAAGTACGAAGCACTCGAGCCTCAGCATGAAGCGAAATATCTTACTCCTCGCGGAGGGTTTGCCGGCATCCAGAAGTACTTCGGTTACTACAAACCGTCCTGGGACTATGTCGACGTCCTCTGCTCGCGCTACTGGCGGTACAAAGACGCGTCGTTCATTTTCTATCGCGGGGCCGTTCTGAGCCACCAGCACATGCACTCTCAATTCGTTGCTGCTGCCACCAAGTTCGATCGGAAGGTCTCTCTCCCGGAGCATATAGAGCGGCTGCGCGAGCAGGGCTTTTCGACCGTTCTGAGTGAGTGTTCTGTCTGTCCCGCAGCACCGGCTTGTTTGCTAACTTGCACAGATAGGCTCGGCGACGTCTGTGGCCAGTGGAAGCTTCTCAAACACGCGATTCAGGAGAGTAGTATCTACCTCCGTTTGTACATTTAATAAATCAGGTCAAAAACACAACTTTTGCTCGATTTCTGAGTGAGAAGAGAGCAAGATGTGGAGGAATCAGACTTGACCTTGTTGCGTCGAAGGTTGCGCGCTTCACAATCGAGCTTGCTTCCGCGAGGATCAAACATGCGCGCGTTTGATCAGACTTGCTCGCGTTAGATCAAACCTGCTCGAGCGAAGCTCAGTTTTGCTCGCAAGGCATTCAAGCGTGCGTGCGGTGCACTCAGAAGACGTGGGCACCACGGATCTGGACGGAAACGGGTTTACCTCCGGAGGCTCGCATCTCGGAAGCCCCGAGCTCAGCATATGGAGCTATTCCGCCCTCGCACTGCGCCGTGAGTGTGCTTAATGCTGTGTGAATATACCAAACATGGTACGGGATTAGATATATGTAGTTAGTTAAGGCTTGCAGCTGTTCCACAAAAAGACGTCTTGTCGTTACAAGGCGTGGTTTGGGACCGGGAATAATGACCGATGCGGCCGAGACATCCGAAGCGGACGCAAATCTGCTTCCGCCCATATCCGCGGCACCCACGTCTTCTGAGCGTGCTACACGCCAGCTTGAATGACTTATAAGCAAGACTGAACCTCGTCCGAGCAGGTTTGATCAAACGTGAGCAAGTCTGATCAAACGCGCGCAGGTTTGATCTTCGCGGAAGCAAGCTTGATTGTGAAGCGCGCAACCTTCGTCGCGTCAAGGTACTTTCTGATCCCCCATGTCTTGCTCTCGTCTCACTCAAAAATTGAGCAAAAGCTGCGTTTTTGACCTCATTTATTAAATGTACAAACGGTGGTGGGTAGAGTAGCTCCAAGACGCCCGAAAACTGTGATAGCTTCACCACATATACGGAGGACGTCGCGTTGTTGCACGCACTCGACGAACTATGGATTGCAGAGCGGAAGATCGACAGTACTATCCATCCTTCGGACTGGAAGCGCGCCATCGTCAGAAAGCAGAAGCACGACGCCAAATTCGAGCCGTTCAGGGATCCCGAGAGGCGGAGACAGATGTCCGACTTGTACAAGCAGCACCTCTCAAAAGTTTTCGGGCAGAGGAAACTCAACAGTACGTTATTCGCTGCTCTGGAGGAAGACTTGAAGAGGGTACGCGAACCTGCCCGTTTCTTGCCTTACGTTCGACTCGACGATACGAGGGAAGTTCGAGCGGCTATAGGGCGGTGGAGCTAGAGGCCAACAAGTTCGCACTGACGTACTATGCCACTGCACTTTGTGGTTCCATACGCGACCCAAAAAGGCTACTCTCTCTACTACTTAGTATCATGCATAATAGGATCAAACACATACAAGTTCCATATCAGGCGATGGAAGCTGGATGATAGAGGACCTGACTTGGCGTATTGAACTATACAGAACGGAGACGAATGAGCGCGGACTGGACGAGCATATACAGCGAGATTCCTAGGAATAACTTTGATTAGAAGAACAGCGTGATCCCGCGGAGAAGAGAACAAGAGGTTCACCCGTTGTAGTTGCCCAAACCACGCTCCTGGTGAGAGTGAGATCAGCTCCTGTGCGGTGGTGCGGAAATTCATCCAACGCCAAACGCACCTCACATAGCTGTGCGCCTTCGTCTTCTGCGCGACATAGATGTAGTTGAAGAGAACGCGACCGCCGACACTACGACTCGGTGAGCACACAGACCAACGAAGCTGAGAGGTTCAACGCACAAGAGCGCCGAATAAATGTTGAGCGTACGATTGTTCATTCCCACCATGTTGCCCGCAATCTACGGTTCAATCCCATCAGCACAGCGCTCGGTCGAGGGTGAGTGAGCGGGTTTTGCGTACGACGGCTGACGCCCAGAGCGGCAACGCTTCAAGTCCGTTCTACAGCGATCACGACGTGAGCTCAGCCGACGAATCGAATTGCGGACTCGAACGTACCTGATGTGCGCCCTCGAGCCTGACGAGACGTAGCAGGAAGGCCTTGTCGACTTTAGGGTCTTTCTCAAGCCGCTCGAGATTCGTACGCGGTTCGAGACTGCACATCCATACATATCAGCACGTTTGGTGCTCGTGGTACGCTCGCAGTCACGATGTACGCACTTGTTCCATCCTATCGTGTCACGAAACATCTTGACCTACGCATAGTGTAAGTGCTTCAGATTTATAATCACATGTGGGAGAGGAAGCTCAACGACGTACACGCAACCGCGTCGGCGCGAAGCCCACCATCCAGACGACGGGGATACTGAACAGCGAGAGCGGGACGTCAAGGAGATCGAGAGTGGTGGCGGGCATTGTTCAAGGCAATTGCAGGCTGAAGGTTCGAAGACGGGGGTGGATGAGGATTCCCAGCACAGAGTGGCCCGAGTAATTTATACCCTGCTCAGAGCTCGCAGGGACCTTCCCGACAGCACAACCCCATCCCCATCGCACTGCTTGACCAGAGGATGCGCAGTTGGGCAATATCCCCCAGCCGCAGCATCCCCAGACAGACGACCTGCCGCATTCCAAGTCCAAGCATCCAAAGGCAAACTCAAACGATCCCCAAGGGTCCGAGAAACTCGGGACAGACATTTCGCCGGCGCCCCAAGCCCCAGACATCCGAAACGGTCGACGGGTTAGATATGCAGATCTCATACTGTGCAAACGGAAGCTGAGAACAGAGTGAATAGAGTGCACATTCCGTGGCGCAGAGGTGATTAAATAGCGTATGGTACGGGAGAGTAATCCAGTCGGCCAGTCGGAGATCAGTAGGTCCAGCGACGACGGATGATCGCAGAGTGCACGAGGACGTAGAGCGGGATAGCTGGAAAGACACAATGAGATGAGATCCGTGAAGAGCAGGTAAGAAATGAATGGCGAGCTACGTACCCGTTGTAAGAGCCCACACGCCGGTCCTGTAAGTCACACGTTAGAGTCAAAACGCGTGGACCAAGCGACATGCGTACCGCATAATGCTCTGCGCACGCGTCTTCTGGTTGAGGTACACATAAATGTACAGGAAACGGCCCGCGACACTGAGAATGAGAGGAAGATGAGCACGCGAGTGAGCACGAGTAGGCGAGGCGATTACGCACTAAAGCGCCGAGCAGATGTTCAGCGTGCGGTTCTCCATACCGCCGACGTTTCCCGCAATCTACAAGTACCAGATCCAGATTAAATATGGTGAATGTGAGGTAATAGGGGGCCGACACGTACGACAGCGACAGCCCAGAGTGGAAAAGCTTCGAGTCCGTTCTGCATAACAACGGTCAACGAATGCGGTGGGTGGGAACAAAGACGAACTTGGTGTGCGCCCTCGAGACGGATAATACGGTTCAGGAACTCCTTGTCGGTGTTCGGGTCCTTCTCGAGTCGCTCGATATTCTTGCGCGGCGCCAGGCTAGAACGCATCAGTACGAGCCCTGCGCCAGTGAGCGCGCATTGGCACGTACTTGTTATACCCAACTTTGCCGTTGATAGCATTGACCTATAGTGCGAGCAATGTGAGTTTCGAATCTGAATCGACCAGCCGTGTTCTGTGCACGTACGCGCATGCGGGCTGGCGCTTGCGCTGCGAGCCATATCAGAGGGATACTAAAAAACGAGAGAGGCGTGTCGATGAAGCTAGCGGCTGGCATGGTGGGCGCAGAGTCGAAAAGGTTGGCGGGAAGAGGGAGAGGAGCGGAACGGGCCGTGCAGTGCCTGCGCATCTATCCTAAAACGGACCTGGATTCCGGCGCAAGCCAACTTGCGATCAGCGCCGAAGTTGTCGTGACATAATTTCGCAACGCTTGAGAGACACGAATACACGAACTTTCTTTCATTTGAAGCGATACTACGTAGTACAGGAAGAAACACCTCAGGCCTTCGTCGAGCTCGCTCAGAACCCTCTGGCGCGCAACTTGTTGCCAGCCTTGACAAGCACCCACATGCAGATCCCTGACAGTACGCAACATGTCAGCGGGCCGTCTTCGCCCCGAAAACACCAGCAGTACTCACCAATGCTCGTCGCCCAAGTGCCCGTTCTGGCCGGAAGATCGAGTCAGGGAGCGAACTTCAGACGACGCGGACGAAACTGAGCACCTGACGTAACCCTGCGAATTCGTCTTGCCGTTCACGTAGATGTAGTTGTACGCGAAGCGCGAGACGACACTAGATGTAACACATTAGCGACAACGATACGGGAGGAACCCTCGTTTGACGTACAAGGCAATCGACGCTGTGTTCATCGTCTGCGTCTCCAGACCGGCGAAGTTCCCCGCGAGCTGGGTACGTTAGGAACGTGAACCGCATGCAGATGGCTGGCGCTGACGCACCACAGCGGCGACCCAGACTGGGAACGTCTCCAGACCGTTCTGCGCGCCGTCAGCCACGGGACAAAATGAAGGATGAAGACGAACCTGATGAGCACCCTCGAGCTTTGCACACTTCTCAACAAAATCCTTCGGCAGCGTCGGGTCCGTCTTGAGCGCGGCAGCGTTGTGGCGGGGGGTCACACTTGAGAGCAGCGCGTTAGCCACCAATTAGGGAGATAGAAGGCAGTCTGGACGCACTTGTTATACCCAATACGGTTCGTGATCATCCCAAACTGCGGAACGCCCGCCGTGAGCTAAAGACCGAAGAGTCGAGGAAGGAACGGGACGCACGCGCTGGTTGAAGGGCAGGAAGAGCGAGAGCCAGGCAGCAGGGATGCTGTACATTGACAGACCGGGCATGCTGAGCAGAGCGTCCATATCGGCTGGTCGTAGACTGGGTGGGGGATGGGGAAGACGGTCAAACGTTGGGGACGTCCCGGCTTCGGGACAGGCTTAAGTACTTGGGCCGGTGACGTCGCTGTTGAGCTCACTCAATGGGCGACGATCGGACGGCCGGAAACAGAGACACGTGCCTCGAGAGGACAAACAGGCGAGCTTTATTATGCACAGACGCAGAGAGGGAGCACAGCGTGTTCAACGTCAAGGACGAAGCGCGTTACCGGATTTCACGAGAACGTAGAAGCATACTGCTGCATCAGGAATCAGTACTTGCCACCTTCTTTCATTCCATCGAGCTGGCACTCACCCTGACTCGTCATCCACGCGAGCGACCTGAGACCCAAGTACGCGTTGAGCCATAGCCACAGCAAGTCATGCTCAAGGTCCAGACGTACCGCGCGACTCCCTGACCATCCGTCTTCGCTGTCACGTACGCGTAGTTGTACGCAAGGCGAGCCAACACACTGTACGCAACAGTAAGCATAAATGCGAAAGAATACGATGGGACTGAGACGCACAATGAGATCGAAGCGATGTTCAGAGTACGCGTCTCGAGGCCCGCTACGTTTCCTGCGAGCTGGACGAGGTCAGCATTCGACTTCGAATGCCTGACTTCCGACGTACCGCAGCCGCAACAAATAGAGGGAACGTCTCTAAACCGTTCTAGAGTACGTATCGTCAGCAACGCCGAGTGTTACGGTATTTTCGTACTTGATGAGCGCCCTCTAGCTTTGCGCACGTCGCTACAAACTCCTTCGGAAGCGCCGGGTCACGTCTCAGCGTGTCTGCGTTCGTCCGGGGTACGACACTGCGTCCGGGTGGAACGATGTTTAGTCAAAGGAGACGAGTGGGCCGATTACACGCTCCACATACTTGTCGTAGTGCATATGCTTCAAGTTCTTTAGCATCTGCGTCTGGAGGGCCGCTCAGCGTCGACGGAGACAGGGAAGAGTGACGAAGGACGTACCCTCTGGAAGAAAGGAATGAAGGCTGAGATCCACGCCGCAGGGATCGCATACAGCGAAAGACCAGGAGTGTTGAGTAGCGCGTCCAACATGAGCAGTACTTAGTGCTAAGAGTTTCGGGAAAGGATGGAAAGGAGCGACGCGCTCGTCGTACGCTTTTATACGCACCTGTGTTAGTGACACGTTCTCCGGGAACGGAGGTACATGTCTGATGACACATCCAAGGCGTTCCGCGCCCGCGCCTGCGGGATGCCTCAAATAGGCCAGGAGGATGTACAAACCCGCTATATCAGGCAGAACGCCGGGATAAGCATCGGACACTGGGCGCGCATATCATTCGAGATATCTATAAGTATTAGTGAGAGCCAGGTAAGCCATGAACATTTGGATGAGAACGCGTACACTGCCAGAGAAACACGCCGCCCATCGACCTCCGGGTTTGTCATCTGCTTCGTACAAAAGTGCAGGGCTTACAAGTACGAGAGCGCAGCCTCCACGTAATAGACCGGAGTGAGAAAAGCTGAAGTGTATACAGCCAGTGCGGATGGGCAGAGTGAGGCTATCGTAGCAGGCACAGTTGAGAACAGCGAGCACGCAATACCTTTGGAGTACATGCGCGCCCACTAGGAAGTCCAGTAGTAGCGGCGGTCCATGTCGTATGGCCTTCGAGGGACAGGAACGCGCGTGAATGTGAAGTATAGCCGCCGAAGAATCCCTGGGCAGAGTGATCGTCGATGGGGATGTGGAGCACGAGCAATCGGACAGGGCTTGAAAGGCATTCGAAGGAAAGGCAGAAGGCACACAGCGGGGAAGGTGTATATCGACAGCCGGCCGCGGGCATGTTGTTGATCAGCGCGTTTGAAACCCGCCTAGTCGTAGACTGAGTGGCGACGAACGATGGGAAGGGAGTCAAACGGCGGGAACGTCCGGCTTGAGAGGTAAATTAGAGTACTTGGGCCTGGATGTCGCTCGGCGAGAGACACGTCCTTGCGTCGACAGACGGACAAAAGTGTATTATGCAGCAAGCAAGGACTGCATTAGAATTCAAGGGCGCAGCGCCTTACCAGCCTTCACAAGAACGTAGAAACAGATCCCTATATTCAATTCCGCACGTCAGTCGTCCATTTCGCAGTCAAAGACGTCCTCACGCACCGAGACTCGTCACCCACGCGCCTGTCCTGTTGAGACGTTGAGCCATAAGTCAGCCACCACGATAATGCTATACGCAAGATTCGCAGACGTACCGCGCGAACCCCTGACCGTCCGTCTTGGCGTTCACGTAGGCGTAGTTGTACGCGAGTCGGGCCAATACACTGTACGCCGCCACGGTAAGCGTGAGAGGAAGATGATACGGTGAAGCCTGAGACGTACTATGAGATCGAAGCGATGTTCAGCGTGCGCGTATCCAGGCTCGCCACATTACCCGCGAGCTTCCAGTTCACATCAGCATACGACTCGGGATCTGAATGTTGGCATACCACAGCCGCTACGAATACGGGAAATGTCTCGAGACCATTCTACAGTAAGTACGAATAGTCAGCAGCCGTAGTGGCAAAATCAATCGTCCAGCGCTCTCGTACCTGGTGAGCACCCTCCAGCTTCGCGCACGTCGCTACGAACTCCTTCGGAAGTACCGTGTCGCGTTTGAACGCGTCTGCATTCCTTCGAGGCACGACGCTGCGATCGGGTTTTATTCAAGTCGTCATTTGCAAATCGTGCTTCACGTACTTGTCGTAGTGCATATGCTTGAGGTTCACGAGCATGTTTCTCTAGGGTAAATTCCTCCAGTTAGCGGGGAATAGAGATGAAGAGGGAGAAAGGGGAGAGCAAGATGTACCTTTTGGAAGAAGGGCAGGAATACCGAGATCCACGCCGCGGGTATCGCGTAGAATGATACGCCGGGCGTATTGAGCAGGGTGTTAAACATGTTGGTAACAGCTAGGAGTTGTAGATTGGGTGAAGGATGGGAGAGAAGTACGCGCTCCTGACGCGCTTCATATATGGGTGTGTGTGGCAAAGACACGTTCTCCGGGAGCGGAGGTCACGGCGGATGACATAGCAGCACTCCCACGCCAACGTAGCCCCCAGAGATTTGCAATGGTCGTTTCGAGTAAGAGCAGAACTTTAACAGTCGCAGAGACAGTAAGCTTGACGCAAAACAGGACGTGTGACAGCCACTGGCAGATGAGTAAAGTCGTCCCACCGCGCCACTCTAGAGTCTACGTTGCCCTTTGCAGACTGCTGCATCATCGGTTAAGGTGAGTAAGAGATGGGAACGTGGTATGTCACAGGTGCGCGTGCCAGAGGTTCTACTGGCCCGGTGGCCAGCAGGCTGCCAGTGGAGCGGAGGTTTGAGCCTTTGTCACCTTGATCAGCAAGGTCGAAGCACAGAAAGCACGTCGCGTAGCGTCAAAGAACTGTGCGGCAGACGGAGCGGCGTTTAAAGAACATTCAAGCACACAACGGACATAGACAGTAAATCAATGAAGTCGACGACTTGCTGCGTGCGATTGGAGAGTCACAAGCCGTGGATGCCGTCGGAATCAAGCTACAAGCACAGGAAGCACGTCGCGTGGTATCAGAGAACTGTGTGGCAGACGGTGCGGCGTTTAAGGAAGATTCAAGCAGACACCGGACATAGACAATAAACAATGGAGTCGACGACTTGCTGCGTGCGATTGGAGAGCCAGAGCCGTGGATGCCGTCGGCATAAGGAGGAAAGCAAGCGCCTGTAAACATGCTGACCTATCGATATAGGTGGCGTTAACGGCCGTTTGGAGTCAGATGGTGGGGAAGAGGAGAAAAGCGAGATCGGTGAATTTGAACGCCGCGCACTTCAAGTTCAACACTCTTCCTCGATCGCAACCACACACGATCGATCCTGTAGCCATGCATGTCCAAAGCTGGCCCCGAGCCAGGGGCCTTCGTCGGCGCGGTGTCTCGCGCACTGCCTAGGCACCAGGTGACTCTCGCGATCCGCGCTCTCCTCGCTGTGGCGAGGGGCGTTCAGGCTGAAAATCCCGCGGACGAGGACACGGGTCGAGAGTTATTCGTCCGTTCTGACGGCACGTATACTCGCGGAGGTGGCGGAACACAGTGCAAGGATCGTGGCGGAGCGAACAAGGCCAGCAGATGAGTGAACGCAGGTCGATGTAATAGCTGCGCGCATGCAGCGACTGCGCCCGCCCACCGTCACGGGCGCTGCACAGAGTCCGGGCTTGGCGACGACGAGGAGGTGGAGATCAGGATCAGGCTGCGGCTGTGCGCGGGTGATACAAAAGCAATCCATCCGGCGAAGGAGACTTGCCCTCCATCTCACCTCTTCCCCGCTTTCAACTTTCGTCCCGTTTGGGCTGTTTCTTTCGCCGCGCACCGTTTCTTTTATATTTTCATTTTTCGTTATAGCGATGTTCGGCCTTTCAGCTTCTCTTGTCGCGCTCGCGCTTTCGGCATCTTCGGCTCTCGCATTCGTCCCCGACGGCTCCTTCCCTTCCCACAACCACGACCACTCCACACACACCGTTCGCTCCCTGCCCAATGGCGTCACTGTCAAGGCCTACCACCCAAAGTCTACCTACGAGGTTCGTGGGCGGTGTTTTGGCTGTGTTGTAGCTGACCGGTGCGCGCGCAGCTGTTCCCGCGCGGCACCGAGCACCCGCTGTCCAAGCGCGGCGTCGATGCGCACTGGAAGGACGCCGGCCTCGCATACCTCGGCGAGCGGCTCGGGAACGACACCGTCTACTTCAAGAGCGGATTCACGGGCAAGACGGCGTCGCACGTCTACGCCAAGCAGCAAGTGAACGGGATCCCAGTCGCCAACATGGTCGCGCACACTTCACTCAACAAGGACGGAAAGGTCATCGCGTTCAGCTCCAACTTCGCCACCAAGTCCTCGTTCGCGTCCCAGAAGGTCGCCGACCCGAACCCGTCCGTCAGCTCGGACGACGCGGCGACAAAGGCGATCAAGTTCCTCCAGGCGCACCATGTTGGCCAGCCGCCCGCGCTCAAGTATCTCGCCCTCGAGAACGGCGACCTCGCGCTCACCCACGTCGTCCGTCTTACCCTCGACGGTAACGGCCATCTCGTCGACGCCTTCGTCAATGCGCACACCAAGGATGTCGAGGCCATCAACGACTACACCGTCAACCTCGCTGTAAGCATTTACACCTTGCGACTTGCGCATCTGACAATATGCACAGCTTCAAGTCATCCCGCTCGAGCGCCAGGACCCGTCCCAGGGCGTCGAAACCATCCAGGACCCGGCAGACACCAACGCCTCCCCCGACGGCTGGACCTCGCGCGCAGACTTTGGCGGCGAGACTCACATGACGTACGGCAACAACGTCGTCACGTACGAAGAGCCCAACTACACCTCCGGCCAGTCCGGCGATGGCGAATTCATCTTCCAGATCGACGACTCGCAGGACCCGACCGAGGGCTCCAACCTCGACGCCGCGCGCGCCAACGCGTTCTACCTCGTCAACCGCATGCACGATATTCTGTACCGGTACGGCTTCACTGAGGAGGCGTTCAACTTCCAGGACGATAACCATGGGCACGGCGGCGCGGACCACGATCTCGTCACTGTCAGCGTGCACGATCCCGCGGGCACGAACAACGCCGATTTCAGCACGCCGCCGGACGGGACGAGCGGGCATATGCGCATGTACATCTGGGACATCACCTCGCCGCGCCGCGACGGCGCGCTCGAGAACGATATCGTCGTGCACGAGCTGACGCACGGCTTGACGAACCGCATGGTCGGCGGCGGCACCGGCGCGTGCTTGCAGACTACCGAGGCTGGTGGACTGGGCGAGGGATGGTCCGACGCGATGGCAGAGTGGACCGAGCAGACTTCCGACGTGCATGATTTCACGATGGGCATGTACGTCGTGGGCAACGGGAACGGGATCCGCTCGCACCCGTACTCGCGCGACCAGGGCGTTAACCCGCTCACGTACGGCGATCTGGGCGGGATGAACGAGCCGCACGCTATGGGCGAGGTATGGGCGAACGTCCTGCACAATGTCCTCGCCGCGCTCGTGGACGCACACGGCTGGGCAGACGACGCGAAGACCAACCCGGACGCTGAGGGCGGCAACGCCGTGTACCTGCATCTCTTCATCGACGCGCTCCCGCTTACGCCGTGCAACCCGACGTTCCCCGACGCGCGCGCCGCGTGGATCCAGGCGGATGAGAACAGGTACGGCGGCGCCAACAAGTGCGCGCTGTGGAAGGCGTTTGCGAGCCGCGGTCTCGGTACCAACGCGGGCAACTACCAGAACGATAACAGCGTCCCGGACGGCTGCTAAGCGCGACTTTCCCTCTTCTCTCTTGTTCTAACTTATGTACTTTTCTTCCTTCTTTTGGACTGTCTATCTTGTTGGTGCACCGTCATTTACTGCATCTCGTACAAATCAGGGTTCTGGAATACAGCGTTTGACGCTTCTGTGGGCTGCCAGAGCCGTGTATCCCGACTGAAAGATCACGCGCACGAGTCGCCCATCTACACCTCAGACTACCATTAGTCCGCGAACTGCATAACTAGTAACTGAGCCGCTGCTACAGTGCACAGAGGCAGCTTCTCCCGGGTCCTGCAGTGATTCTCGGAGGCCAGTCGTGACACGTACACGTCGAACACCAAGACTTGTATTTGCAATCGCAGATCACGTACATGCTCATCCCGGCGTTAGCTAAGCTTTGAGGCGCAGCTTGTTGCCTGCTTTGACGAGGACATACATGCAGATTCCTACAGAGTGGATGAGTCGTGGCCATGGGGTATGCATTACATAAGCACGCGACGTACCGATGCTTGTCGCCCACGTCCCAGTCCTGCGGGAATAAGCCCCAGCCCTGTTGAAAAGACTACAAGCGTACCGTGTGTATCCTTGAGCGTTGGTGGAGGAGTTCACGTAGATGTAGTTGTAGAGGAAGCGCGAGAACACGCTGTGTGGAACATCAGCTGAGCTTCACCTAGATTGCGCGCGAAGCGCGTTACAACGTACAACGCCGCCGAAGCCTTGTTCAGCGTCTCAGTCTCGACGCCTGCGAAGTTGCCAGCGAGCTGCTCTGGCGCTTTAGCATCGTATAGCGAGGAGTCGGGAGACCGATGACGTACGACCGCAGCGACCCAGAGCGGGAACGTCTCGAGGCCATTCTTGTGCGCGCCTTCTAGCTTTGCGCATGTCTCGACAAAGTCCTTCGGGACGGTCGGGTCGTTCTGGAGGCGCTCGGCGTTCGTACGCGGGATGACGCTGCATGCGAACGTTCACTTAGCCGTGAGGGCGACTTCCTGACGCGCTATAGCCTCGTACTTGTTATATCCAGCTTGAGTCTTGAATAGGATCATCGCAAACTGCGCGTGTATTAGCAGACGGGGTAGACCAGGAGCATGGCGGCGGCGGCGGGGCGTACACGTTGGTTTATGGGCAACCAGAGCGATACCCATGCCGCGGGGATGCTATAGAGCGACAAGCCCGGGGTGCTGAGGAGCGCAGCCATGAGGGGAAGAGGTCAAGGAGCGCGAGGGCGTCGCAGCATCACGAGAACTTGGGTTGCAACCGGGTATGGTGACGGGCCGGAGAGAGCGCAGCGGCAGTTATACCCTGTACGGTGCACCTGATTAGTTGAGAGTTAATACAGCCCGTAGTCTTCAGGGTCAGGTAGGAAGAGCGCAAGACGCTCGAGGTTAGCCTTCAGGGTGGCGAGCCGGATGTTGAAGGCCCAGAGAACTCGCAGACGCATGACGTGAGCCGAGTCAACATGAGTATTGCACCTTGGGCGCTGCGAAACGATGGATTTATCTAGCAACGAGGTTCTCGGATGACAATTCTTCCGCATAAAGGTGACGGTATGGGACGAAGAGCAGTGCATGACCGGAACGAACCGCATTGAATTCGCGTCTTGCTTCCCGCGCTTTCTCGCGCGCTCCTCCGCGGACCCCGTCATCTTCTCCTCCTCCGCGACGGGGCGCTCTCCACATCATACCGATACTTGATAGGCAAATTTTTGGAGTACCAGCAATTGCAATGGGCAAAGCTCAGAAGAGTTACCAGCCACCCGCCGAGATGACTGTCACCCAACTCCTCGACGCCGTTAAAACTCTACGCGAGCAGAACAGTTCCCTCAAAGACGAGGTGACGAAGCTGAAGCGCCAGGTACTCCAGGATGAACGCGTCACTGACGAGCACCGCGCGATGCAAGAGCTTCTCGAGTCCATTAGAGCGCAGGTTTCAACGGACTTGCCGTCTCACGCGGTGCGTGAGCAACCCAATGCACTGGGTTTTGTGCTTCTGACGCAGAACGTGCTTCGATTAACTAGCCCTCTGCGAAGAAGCAGAAGAAACAACGCTGGTTGTCGCAGAAGAGGAAGGAACGGCGGAAAAACGCTGCGAGCAGGAAGATCAAGTCCGAGCCAGGCTCTGCGTCCGCTAACGGAGTACCGCTGTAATGGCATCCATTATCCGCCTTACACCCACTGAGCCGCAGTGAGTACCTTACACTGGCCTGGCCCCTCTAGCGATGCTAAGTCGCCGTTTCCACGTTACCAACCCCATGCGCTTTCCCTCTCCTTTGTTCTGCCTGTCTCCTGCTTTGTACCTGCTGTAAACTATGCTACGGTTTATGATTTTGCCTACTCAGACTCACACAGTCCAGAGGGAACTGCTGTACTGAAGCACGGGTCGTTGAATTAGTTGTCATGATTGAGATGCTGTCAAGTCCCACAGCACACAGAGCGTCTGCAGGTTTCGTGGCCGATCGAGGTCGACTTATTGAATCTCAAGCCTCAAGAGCACCCCGCTACAGAGACTGGATCCAAACCTAATGTCGACATCGCGTGACGACGCAGAACCCTTACGGCGATGGGTTAACACCAAGTGCTTTCGCGTCTTCAGCGCGAGCGCGAGCGCGAGCTCTGAGCGTTTTTCCGCAGCAGACCCATGCAAGTTATGAAAGAGAGCAAAGCGCACGCCGGGAACATGTATTATGAGCAACATTTTGGTGTTGACGAGCGCGAAGTTAACAAGAAGAACGAACTACAATGCAGACGGGAACGGACAGAAGAGTGATGCAGGACGAAAGCAGATACAGAGCGCGAGTATGAGTGCGAGACAAGCGTAATAGTGGAAGAGCGGAGAGGGAGACGAGAGCGGTGAGGCTGGTGAGAGCAAACAGAGCGGGGAGAGTGCGTGTTGGAGATGTGCAGGAGAGCGAGACGAGGATCGACAGCGAAATAAGAATATAATGCAGTGCGCATACGCGCAGACGATGCAAACTATGGCATCGGGAGATTGGGGGAGAGACTGGGAACAATGTAGGTGGTGCGCAAGAGAACCGCGATGTGCGGGCGCGATTAGAGGAAGGGGTTGGCGCGGACTGCTGCGACAACGGCGCCGGCCTTGCCAGAGAGCTTCAATAGCTGCTCAGCCGGCACCTTACCCGCGGGAAGCAACCTGAGGGTTTTGTTCGGCGAGAAGTCGTGTCCTTCTTTAACGAAACGCCATTTCTGCAACATGTGCGTGGGGTGAGTGCGCTGAGCATTATGTGAGACTATCACGCACAATGTAAGAAACCAGGTCGGGCTGGTCACGAAGGGGCGAAACGCGACGCCACTCGCCAGGGATGCAGAAAGTCCGGTAGTAGTCGATGACGGTACGATTTACTGGTAAGTGGGAAATAGGAGATGCCGGGTACTGGTCGACGCAGGTCGTCTTGTACCTCTTTCCTGTCGGTGGGCTGCGCTGCCACTCCTTAGCAAGCTTCATCAAGTCCGTCTTGAATTGCACCCGTGCACCGTCGTCAAGCTGCAGTTCCTGGTTGTACGGGTTTAGGTGCTTGTGGTTGACTAGAATGTGTCAAAGGTACGTGAGTGAACGAGTGGAATGGTCGGTAGGGACAGGACACACAATTCCGACTCCAAAGCTCGGCAGTCGGAAACTGCGTGAAGAGATCACGCAGGATGTACGCTGCCTGGCGAGGCGAGCCACAGTGCGGTATGAACATCGCCGCCATGACAACTTTGAAGGGATCGAAAGGCTCCTCGTCTTGGTGGAGGAGGTTAATTTCAGGCACTCGTGGAAGGATGAGCAGACTCACCCTCGCCATCGCTTTCCGAGTCGCTCTCAGGCGCTAACTGTTCAGCGCTGTGGGTGCGTTTCCCGTGCTCTGCTATGACACGAGGAGGATGTGTGACGTCGCGTGGAACTCCATGAGCAACCGGCGTCAGTCGCCTTGAGGCCCGCGAGCGCGACTCTGCGGCAGCCGGCATCGGGATGGATGCGTCACCCGAGAGGGCGCGCGTCACGCCAGGACTCGGAACCTGATCGTGAACGGGTGGCAGGGGAGGGACACGACGCTGGAAAATGGACGTCGCTGGTCGGCGGTCAGACTCGAGTGCAACGCTAGGCGGCGGCGACGCAGGTAAAGCTTCTGGAGTCGATGGCGATGGGAGAGCGACTCGAGTAGCCTCTGCTGGAGCGACAGATTCCCTTGTGGCGGACAAGGATGAACGGGACGACGACGCAGGCGCCGCATCCATAGCCATCGTCGGGGACGCTACAGGAGAGTGGGCGCGATGCGCGGGGACAGGGGCAACTGTGGAAGTCATGTCCTCAGCCTTGAACTTCTTTGTTACACCGGGCCCATCATCGAGTTCCTCGCCGCACCTCTTGTGACGATTCGCAACCGAGGGGGAAACCGGCTTCGAGGCAGACTCCGCTTCGTCCTCGTCGAGCGTGGGGTCGACATAGTTCGATGACGACTGCTCGCCTGGTTCGCATGGGAGCGGTTGAGGCGCCGCCTCCTGTACCTGTGAACGTGGACGCGGATGTGTCGAGGATCGCGGTGAGGCAGGACGATGTGGGCGCGGCAGAGGAGGCGGCGACGATGCACGCAGGGCGGCCGAGCGCTGCGCCATAGCGGGTAAAGCGCGGGCTTGGATCGACGCGGAGACCGTACGGCCGGAGCTGTTGGGGGCCGTCGTCTGCGGCATCGTGCGACGCGGACGAGACGACGAGCGCGAGAAGACAGGAGGCGACGATGAAGGACCGGAAAGCACTACCGGTACATCTTGAGAGGTCTGGGTCGTAGTCCTGGATGCTGCACTAGACGAGGGCAACGGCGTACGAGTCGTTGCAGAAGACTGCGACGCCGCAGCGAGCGGCGGCCTGAGGCGCGGGATCACAATTATCGGCTTCTCAAACGTCTCAGGTGCGACGCGCGACCTGTCACACTCCTCAGCGGTCGACACATCCGTCTCGGCGGTGGCGAAACGAGGGACATGGTCCTCGAGATCCTCACGACACTGCGCGCGAAGCTGTGCGAATATGGGCAGTGGCGATGAAGGCGCGGAGTCCGTATCGGATTCGTCGATCGTTAGGTCAATGAAAGTCGGTTGCGAAGTCGTTGGAGGTTCCTTCTCCGACTTGATCTCGTCCGTCGCGTGGTCCACAACGATGGGCTGTTTCTTGGACGGGCCACGTACGATGGCTGCTGTTTTCGGAACCTGGAGAGGGGCTCGAGCAAGGGGATCCGAGACGGCCCGCGCTTGCGAAGAGGGTTCACGGAACATGGAGCCGCCAGAGAGTCCCGGTGGCTGAGAAGGTGGAGGACCTTTCTTTGGTGAGTGTCGAAGCGTCGGCGACAGCTCCTTCTGCTGTGCAAAGATGCTCGCATTTAGGGATTGAGGACGAGATGCGCGGGACGGATCGGCGGGAGCGCCGCTCGAACTGGGTGGTACTGGGTTCGTCATGAAGAACGGGCTGTACTTAAACGTGTTGTAGTACGCGACCTTCGCCGGGGTTGCCGACGGAGGCCCCGCGGGGAGCGTAGGCGGGGCAAGGGACTCTTCCTTCGACGAGAGTTCGAAGGTATGCGTGATGGTCCGTGGCTGCACTGGCGGCTCTGGGGTCGCGGGTGCAGGCGAAGGGGGTCGTCGTGCTGAAGGTATGCCATAAAACGGCGTCGGTCGGACTGTGTTGAAGACTTGAGGTTGAGGTTGAGCTGCAGCCCCAGGCAGTGTGGCCGTATCGTCCCTCCGTTTCTTGTCCACATGCTGCCAGAGCGTCAGAAATCGATAGGTTCAATGAAGAAGCAGCACACCTCGTCGGTTTGCACATCCCCTACTTGAAGCGAAGCGTCATTGAACGTCCGTCTTCGCTTGAGCCCACCACCGCGGGTGGTGCTAAAGTCATGGTGCTTCACAGTGGGTCGTTCATCCGTACGCACACGGTCGCGGTAATCGTACTCCGAGCCGGAGACTGGTATCGCAGGTTTATCTACAGTCGCGTGTAGGGAAACCCAGCGCACAGGTGAGCAAGCGTGCGCGTAGATGCTGGAGCGACACTCACCCGTCGTTGATTTAGACCCCGTCTGCTCGGCAGGAGATGGAGCGGAGGGCGGGGAAATATTCTACGGCAGTGGGAGTTAGTACAGGAAAAAGACCAGACTAGAAACAGAGCGCACCGATGGACGCGTAATGACACGTCTGCGCATAGGCCGCTTGTCGTTGAGTTCAAGGTCGGTAAAATCGGAACCAAACCCAAAGGCAGGATTCCTGGCCTCTGGCGTTGGTGAGGGTGCTGCGCGGGCTATTGACGACGGGAAAGATGAGTCGACGAGCTGGCGTAAGACGCGCTGTGTAAACTGCTCACGTCCTTGTGCCTCCAGCGTCTTCTTCTGCGATTGCTTGAGGTTGGCCGCCTGAGATTGGGCCGGTGCTGGACGACGTGTGTGCGACAGTCGGTCCATCGACGACAGGAAAGGAGCAAGCCAAGGACGAAACGCGGAGCTCGAAAGCGCGCATTCGCTCTTTCCCGCTCGCGGTCGCGGGCATCACGACGCTTAGACGCAAGCTGCCACTGTTTGGACTTCCGCCATCTGGACTGCCACGGTCACCGGTTAGGCCGTGCATGCAAGCTGCCCACACGCTGCACTTCGTCAACTACGAGAGCCCCGACTCCGGACGCAGTTCCAACGCGTCAATTCACGCGTCTTTGGAATGTTGAAGACTCGCAGTATCGTCGTAACCCTCAAAGCTTTGGCACCGCGCCTCTACTACATGCGCAGCTATGACAGTATTGTTTCTCCCAATTCTCCTTTGCTCGTATTGGCGCGCCGACAGTCCAGTCGCTCTGCTCGCGACAGTGCCTTGCCCTTTGCCACAGACCGGCGGCCGGTGGTCGACGCCCCCTATTCAAACTCATCATGACTACGCGACGGCGTCCTGGCTTATCTCCTCCCAACGCCGTTTGGAACTGCATTCGATTGTTTTGTAGTCCTACTTTGACAGCGTGCTCATTTCAAGCTTACTCAGGTGTTCAGCTTTATCTTCAGCCGCCAGAGCCGCCATCGTCTCGACGACGACCCAGAGTCACATCACTCCAATGTTTGCCTGCCCAGCGCTCGACGTTTAGTCCGGGTTGCTGCGTCTGACCCAGGCTCAACGGTAGCTAGTTTTGAACGAGTCCAGCCCCTCGTCGTGTGTGTGCGGTTTGGTATCCTGGTCTTTAGCACTTATGGTCGGCACGACGAGGTTGTCCACTTAGAGAAAGTGGTGTATAGTCCACCCGCGTCTGTTCTCTGGATGCGAACGCATCGTATAGCTTGCTCTCGAAGTTCCTTGAGTGTTCTGCCACTGTCAATCGCGTCTCATGAGCCTGACCTTTTGCTTCTTGAAGAATCTTGGTTAAAGCGCGCAGTGGTATCGCAACTCCGGTGTGCATATTACCATGGACTTTTCCTCGACCAGGACCGCATCCGCTGCTGAGAAATAGCTACGCCTCCTCAGCGAGGTCTTTCTCGGACTCCCGCAGTTCGTATATGCACTTCCGTGGGCCGCTGTCAGCGCAGCACCGCCTGGATTCGCGTCGTGCTGATTTCAAACATTCGCGTCCCTTGAGGCGCGTAGGTAATGATCTAAACATGCGTCCGGATTCGCGGGACTTCGGACCACCATATCCGACATTCTTTGCCACAGGGTCGACGTCCGAGTCCATGTCTCCTTCGCTCGCGTCGCTCCTCGACCACGAGACTCCTAGCCACTTCAAGAGACAGCGGCGTGGCGAACTACGTGGAAGTGCACTGCACTACATCGTTGCAGATGGACGACAGGGCGTCTACGGTGAAGAATTTCTCGCGAGAGGTCGGGACGGCGCGCCGTCGCCCACTCCTCCGCCGTCGCCACGGTACGCAAGAGCGAGGGGTGCTCCATCTCCGTCTCCCAATGTAGGGTCGAGCGTTGCGCTCGTACGGCTGAGCCGGGTACGTGAGATACATTGCGCTACGCCTGTGGGACTAGGTGCTGACGAGACGCAGCGCGCGGCGGATCCACCGAGTTCTCCGTCGCCGTCGCCGTCGCCGTCGCCGCTCGGGAAGCGCAAGGCGAAAAGCGAGGGACAACGTAATGCCCCCAAACCCGCGTCTTCTCCTCCTCGTCGCCCGTTCAGCACGAAGACGGAAGGCCCCAGACCGCGGTTTCGTGCGCGGACGGCACCGCCGATAGATCGCGGGTCGTTTAGAGAGTCCAAGCGTGCGAGGCGCTGACGTCTACACGTTCCTCTTTCCGGCACACCAACTCATCTTTGTAGTTTCCGGCTACTCGTCACGACTTTTTGTGTATATTCTGCTTGTGCTTGTCCAATGAGACAACGTGAGGCGCGCTTTCGGTCTCCGCCGTTTTCGCGCTCTTCCTTCTTCCTTGCCTGGTCCTTGTGCTTTCTTGTCTTCTCCGTGGCGCGCGCACAACAATGTTTGCGAAGTACAAGTACGGCAGCGACTACTCGCCGCAGCGCAAGCCTACGACCAGTCCATACTTTGCGCAGACCAAGACTCAGAAGACGAAAATGGCCACCAAGTCTAAGGGGCGCAAGTCCACTCAGGCTGCTATACAGGATGAACAAGACTCTATGCATAAACCTGCTCCGTGCGTGCTCGACGAGCAGCCATTGGAAACGCCGCGCTTTACGAAACGGAAGCGCCGGGCAGCAGACAGCGAGCGCGCAACGACTTTCAAGCGCCGGCGGAGGGACGCACAGCCGGCACCGCACTCTTCGTCGCCTTCCACACCGCCTTCGCCGACATCGTCGCCGCTCGCCGAGTCTACCACGCCGACGTCGAGCGCGTGGACGACGAAGGACAAGACGCCGCGACCAGTCGTGGTAATCTCGCCCGACCAACCGGTCCCGTTGCCGTCGCAATATATGGGCCACGAGCGCTCTCCAGCTACAGGCCCGTCGCTTTCGATCAGCGTGGATATTTCGGACGATCAGGAGCCGCGGTGGCGCACGAAGGATCTGCGTGAGTATGAGCCGACCGATGCTCGGTGGCAGCTGTACGTTCGACTCGTCTTGAGCAAGCCTCCCCTCGTCCAGTGTATGTCTCGTTCTCCTTTCACCACCTCCTCGCCATTCGAACTGACACCTTTCGTTTGGGTAGGTTTCATATCGGACAACCCTTGGCGGATCCTCGTCGCGACGCTGATGTTGAACAAGACGAACGGGAAGTACTCGTTGCCTGTCTTTTGGGAGCTCATGACGCGATGGCCTGATGCGGAGAGGATGCAGCATGGTAAGTTCTTCCAGAACCGTTTTCGCCGTCCATTCGCTCGTTCCGAAAGCCTGCGCTGTGTCGCACATGCCATCCCCCGTCAATTCATTGTCCCACCCTAACGTACGAGATCGAGGATTTGATGTGCTCATCCTCGCCCTCACCCTCGTTCCCTCCACCGCTCGCCTACTATCTCGTAGCTTAGTACCCCACCCACATTGCTAACGCATCACACAGCACCACTCGAAGAACTGGTTACTCTCCTCCGCCCACTCGGCTTTCAGAACTTCCGCGCAGCCCGCCTCATCACGCTCTCCGCTGCGTACCTCTCTTGCCCGCCCGACTCTCGCGTGCTGTACAAGTCACGAGTGACGAAAGACGCTAAGGACGCGGGACCGTACCCGCCTACTGCTATATCGCATTTACCTGGCGCGGGCCGGTACGCGCTGGACAGTTACAGGATGTTCTGTCTCCCCGAGGAGTGGAGGAACGTATGGCCGAGGGACAAGGAGCTCGTGCGGTGGATGGCAAGTCGTGTCATAGTTGCTCGCTGCCCTCCGTCAGTGCCACTGATACTCGCCGTTTGACGCAGGAATGGCGCTGGGCGATGGAAGGTCGCCGTTGGTGTCCTGAGCGCGGGCTGCTGGAAGGTCCGATAGACGACGCCGATATCGCCCGTGTCATTGTGCGGTGTGGGAAGGGCTACATGTTGAACGAGGTTGCTGGCTTGATTGCCCCGTCTTAGCGTTGCCTAGTTTTACCTACTCGATCATATCTCATATTGTATCAACTCATCTTCTGTCATGTACATTTCACACTGACTGCTTGTTGTCGATGCGCTCTGCTCGATGTTTTGTATCATACTCATAGAACACTCTACTCGTCCTGGTGTATCGGCACCGAAGTCACCTTTCTTCGCATCGATATAGACAGTGTACTTGATTTATTCCGTGCCGCGGAGGGACAGGCGGCCAACACCGAAACACGACTCTCGCTCTTGTGCTCCGAACGTCTCGAGCCCGACCCTCATGTTCGAGCGCATCAACCTCGCGGACCACGACTGGGACAACTACTTCCCTAATGGCTCGCTCGACGGGACGCTCTACGCCGTCCGCGGTCCACAACCTGGGATATTCCTCACCAAGTTCGTGACCCACCGCGAGCGCAGTGTGCCCCAGCGTTAACGCGTCGAACCTAGAGCGCAAGCCAAGGCGGTAGCGCGTACCCATCCTGCGTCGAAGGTCAAGAAGTTCCTGACTGGGCGCGACGCGTACAGGTGGATCCAGGGTGCGCCACATTAATATTCTGCTCTGTGGCGTCACTCGACCTGACCACCAACGACAGGTAATCTACCGTACGTTCTCTAGGGACGCGGCGTTCTTTGCTCCAATGGAATTCGAAACCTTTTAGCACGACGGCGGAGCGACTGAACACGACCGTGTTCGTAAATGGCTTACGACAACACGCGCTCAAGACGGGCAGGATCTCGCGCAAGAATCGGCGCGTGGCGTCCGAAAGTACGGGTATCACTCAGCTCTGCGCACGTTCCATATTGAAGGCGTATCCTGGCGCAGTGATCGGTACTATGCGCGACAAGCTGGACGTGGAGGACGACCCGACCGAACGCAACTACCCAGCCGCATTCAAGCTCGCAATGCGTCAGCGTAAAGCGAAGCAGCAGGCTCAGGGTATTCATTGAATTTACCTACCGTCTTTTAGCCCTGCTCATGATGCCCGTTTGCCTTGCTTAGAGAATGCTCAAGCTCCAGACGGCAAACATCAGGCCTCCAAGACTCGTAATACTCGCACTAGCGCGTCATCCAACTCGTATGGTGGATGGCTCAGCGAGGACGAAGAAGACGTGCTAGAGCAAGTGGAGGCTCACCATGCGCTGCATCGGCGTGGCCTGTCGTCGCCATCCGCGGTCAGTTCCCTGAGCCCTCGTACGTCACATAGGCATTCTGCTCGGTCTGACTCTAACTCTTACGCTTTGTACAGAGACGCCTCATTCACTCGTGTATGACGCGTTCTACAGTGCGCCGCTCAGCGAGACCGAGGAAGACGCACTCGATGGTATCGAGGCGGGGTACACGCAACGTTGCCTCGCAGCATCGCTATTGCAGCCAACCGCGCTTCGTACAGAACCCGTTTCTTCCGCGCTCTCATCGGGCGACGTTGCCCCACTTGAGTATGGTGCGAGGATTCTGCGTTTCCTGTGTGTTATGCTGATTGTTCGCAACGTGCAGACTTTGAGAGCGACCTGGAACTGCTTTCAGAACGGCCCATCGGCTTCGTCACACCGTCTCGTAAGCGCAGGCGATCCTCTTGCTCTGCGTTGTTGCCTCCACCGCAATACTGCAACAATGACGAGGGTCCGCATCATCGCAAAACATCGCGCGTAGAGACTAAAGCCCTGCGACGACTACTCACAGACTCGAGCGATATCGAAGAGCTCGCATCTCGTCCCGCAAACTTCGTCACCCCGCCGCGGAAACGTAGACGCTCATCGCCGCTGCAACGGAGTGCGCGCGAACCGCGGACAACATCGGGTCCGTTCTTCGACGTCGCCGCTCCCCACTGCGCGCTGACCGACGTTCATACAGCCCATGAATCGCCAACTGATGAGGAAACGGAGTCGTCAGGTTCAGGTTCGTTCATTACGCGTATAGAAGGGGGGCGCACGCAATTGACAGCACTCTCGGTTTTATTGCAGACGAAGAATCTCAGATGTGGACGTCTGACGAGGAGCTGTGGAAAAAGAGCGACCAGGACATTGCACCGGAATTTGGTGGTAGTAATGACGAGGCCGGAGTGCTGTAAGCGGTATACCTTGTTCGTCGGCGAGGCTGTTCCCATCTCATCGTCCCAAAATGAAATATGTAATGAGGGTAATGCGGGGCGCGTGATGACTCTAAAATAGTCTAAGGGAACTCCGAGCAAGCTATCATTAGACATCTTGGGATCGGCCGGCTACACGTTGGGATCAAAAATCGAAACGATATTTCGGTTCCGATTTTTTCTTCCTTTTCCATGTATACACCTGCGAATAGGTTCTCCAGAGCCTGTGCATCTTGAAGGAGCACCTGAAGTGCAGCCGTTCGCCCGGGAGCGCGCACGCGAGGGCGGCAAAAAGCATCCGGTCTCCGCGCGCTTCGCACGCGCGCTACAGCCGGTATAAAGGCATGAACAAGTCTCCCAACAACCGTTACAAAGTACTGCATTGCTAAGTATGCCTGAGGGGTGGTTTCGGCAGGCTTAACTTGAGAAAAAGTCGATCCGAAATATGGATCCGATTTTTCATCCCAACGTCTGACGTCAGACGTTGGGATTTCCCAAGATGTCTATTCACAGTTCAGGAGCTGATAAGATAGGGCTCACCGACTTTCGGGTACATCACGTGCCGTGTGACCGAATGTGACCGATGCTTCCGAGAGTGGCGCTCAACGCGTTTCAGCTATTTCTCGTAGACTAGGCTTCAAGGATAAGAATTAAACTACTTAACCAATCTCATGAGCTACATTAAAGAGCGCGAGAACGTTCTGGGGCACAACGCGGTGCCCATGGTACTTTTTGGCCGCCCACACGACAAGTTCTGGGCACAGACCTTGTCGATATGCATCCAGAAATCGCTGCGAGCACCCTGCATACCTACAAGAGTGTGTCAGAGAATGCTGGAGTCAAACACGGAACGACGGACCTTCTAATCAATTTCAAGTCAATCGAGCTCAGTGCATCAAGCACATTTGCCTCAACCAGAGCCTCTTTCGGTGACGGGGGATTGAGTGGATACTTCAGCTTTGCACATCCCCAGCATTGCTCAATCGGGTTGAGCTCGGGATGGAACTTGGGCAGGAACAGGATGGCAAATCCCCGGCCCGTGCACGCAGTCTCCAACAGCGACCGGACACCAACAAAATCCGGTTGATTGAAGAGCAATCGACGGCAGCAGCACGCAGGGACAGTGCCTGTCCCTGTGAGAAGATTGGCGCACTTGAAGTTCTTGCACTGGGCACGCAGCTGGAGTGCGTTCTTGAAGCCGCGTTCCTTGAGAATCACAGCCATCCCCTTGGACTTCCCAGAATACATGTGATTGTCCGGGAAGTAAAGGAGCTGGGGATTGCCATTTAAGAATGTCGCGTTGCGCATGCGGGCCTTCGTCTTCTTCGGCTTCCCGTCTGTTCCGTGCACAATCTTGCCCTGGTCGTCTCGCACGACGACCTCGACCCCCCAGTTCTTGTCCCCTTTCGGAGTGCCCTTCGGCATCTTGCCTGCAGACAACTCGTCTGGAGCCCGCTTCGTATGTGTTGGCGCGTTGTCAAAGATGAGGAGGTGATCGTCCTGCGGGTAATCGCGCTCCAGGATGTCCATCACCTTTGCTGCATGCTCTAGAACATCTTTGTTCTGGAAGTACCCCTCGCAATTCTTGCCAACCTTGAGCAGCAGCCGTGTGTGTTGTTCGCCATCGGTAGACTGCAACCAGCCGTAGTCCGCGGATACGAAATCGGCGACCATGGTTGATGCACTTTCTCCTTTGGGGAGCGGGACTGGAGAGGCATCTATGTGCACCCACTGGCTCTGACAACGATCATGCTGTGCGAATGTTGACTCGCCGTGGAACCAAGGAACCAGGTGGCGCATTGGTGGTTCTGGTGCTTCGTTCTCGAGCCATGGACCAAACGGCACGAACAGCTTGCCCGTATCGGGATCCCACTCCTGCTCGATATGGCCCTTCGGCCATGGTCCAAACGGGATACGCAGTTGACCGGTCGTGAGATCCCAGTTGCGCATTGCATGCTCGTAGGACTCCCACTGGGGGATGTACTTGTTCATGAGATGATGCTTCACATCTGGGCGCTCGTGCCCGTCCTTGAACGTGCCCTTAAAGTGACGGTGCAATTCGAAGAGCAGTTCATGCATCCATCATCGCCCAGTTACGAGTGAGATCTCCGAGGTTCTGTAGCGGTCCTTGACATCTTGATGGGCCATGTAGCGACAGACATCCTCCGCTTGAACATATATGCCTATGGAGAGGATGTGGGCTGTAAGCTCCTTCTGCAGCTCGGGTCGCAGTTCCAGTGCGGAATGATTCGCAGCGTTAAACGGATTGGTGGGCAGCTGTGTGCGGTCGGCGATATATGTCCTGGTATCGGATCGTACGGTGGTCTGCCAGCTTTTCCCCTTGTGTAAGCCAGCCGCTGCCGCCTCAGACGATTTCGTCCACTGGTTGTATGTCACACCATGCTCAGCGGTGAAGTGGTTCAGTAAGGAGACCATTCCCTCACAACGACGGCGAGTGTATGGGTCTACCGTGCTCTCGGAACGACCTTTGGACTTCCTCGTGCGCTTGGGCCGCAGGTCGTCTTCCAGGTCTCGCAGCGCTGTCGAGTTCAGTAATAGTTGGTGGACGCCAAACGACCTTGCGTGGCACGTGCGGCGGTGCTTCAGGCTCTGCTGAAGAAGAAGCAGGTTGCCTTGTGCTCTCGTCATCTGATAAGTACAGCGTCTTTTCATCGTCCGAATCCAGGTCCAACGACACATCTCCTGCATCGCTTCCCTCTCCGTCTGCAGCGGCGTCTAGCAGCCATTCGACATGCAGGAGCGTGACCCATCCAGGTGCTCCGTGGACGGTGCTCGTAGGCACAGCAGAATCACCGCCGCACGCGACACCGGGGAATGCACCAGAGCTCGCGGTAGGGGGAACCGCATCGAAGAAAGTTGACAGCAAGGGGCTGGAGTCGAGCATGCAGACATCGCCGTCGCTGTCGCACGAGTAATCAGCCAGAGGCTGCGCGTCCAGGGAGACGCCAAGAGGCGGAGAGCGCAGCACAGCGCTGTGCGCGCATGAGGCCACAGGCGAGGCTGCACCCCGAGCCGCCTCCGCCAGCACACGTTTACGCGGAGTCTGGGCTGGGCTAGGCGAAACTGGATGTTCCTGGAAAGAAAGTATGTCAGTGTCGCATGGTGTGGGTTCAGGCTGGCACACCACAAACATTCTCCTTGTTGCGTGCTTTTTTACGCTTTGCCGTGCTGGTTTTAGTCATCACAGACTGGCTGTGGTTCCCGAGGTTCTTGAGAACACCAAGTGCGCAACGAGGCATCGACGGTTGTGTGAGGGTTACGATGCGGCGCACACGCGTTGGATGGAAGTCTATCCAGATTTCTGAAACGGTACATTCTCGGTGCACTCCGCACCATCCACCCGCTCACAAAAGTGTCCGCAATTTAGAGCGAAATTCAGCCGCAGTGAGCGATGCATAAGTGTACTGGCATCTACATGAACTAAAAATCGTGATAAAATTTGCCCCATTGCGACGGCCATTAGCTATGCGGGACTCTGCCGCAAGTCCTGGACCCAAAATACGAAAAATTGTTCGCAGTGCGCCCTTCGCATTCGCTAAAGAACACTTCTAGTCACTTAAAATGCATCTATTTCAACGAATTTGGGCGGCCATTAGCTTTCCGCTTTTCGTCACGCTTTTTGGCGCTAACTGTCACGTGATATACCCGAAAGTCGGTGAGCCCTATCTTAACAAGTTCCAATCAACTTACGGCCCAGGGGTCAAACTTTATGGACTTTTCGGGATCTGCAGTGAAGTCCTCGGACGAGAGACCAGGTAGAAACATGATGCAATGCGGCGGGTGCGTACAAACATTGACCTAGTAGCAGGGAGACCAGTACCGGACAGAGCAGTTCTCGGGAGAACCTTAGACTGGATGTGTGACACCAAGTCACGGAACTTGTTACGGCACACGAGCTACCGCTCTTGCCGAAAGGGTTATCGCCTCAGAGTTCCCTCCTTTTTGCCCAGATGAGAGCACCTCTGGCGGACCCTGGCGGCGGACTTCTACAGATCGCCCTCTCGGACATGATCCGATCGCCCGCTTCCTTTCTTCACCCCGCGTCTCGCCCCTCTGGCAACGTGCACTTGCCACCCGCATCTTCGCCCAAGGGCCCTTGCAACCTCGAACCCCCTCATGGAAGAGACACCGATACATAAGTTGAACTTTCTCTCTCTTCTCTATGCCGGATTTAGTTCAGGGCAGGTCATTTGGACTTGGCCACGGATGGATGCGGCATGGGGGGCTCAGGGGGTTAGGGGGTGTGCGACGAGGTTAGTGCGGTTCGCTTCATTACAATCCAGTGATGAACATCTTCTCTTTCCCCGTCTAATCGACCATGATGAGGAGTAAAGAACCGGTCTTAAAAAGCCGGGGACACCTTTCGCAAGGTGTCTCGTCCTAGTGCACATGCCAGTGCCGCTTGGACTGATCTATTCTCTTTCGTT
>KV425932.1:8998-36624 GCA_001632375.1 Exidia glandulosa HHB12029
GTTCATGACTAGGCGGTGACCCCTAGTCATTGTCGGTCGCGCCTCCAACGCAGCCTGGGTTTGATCAGGAGAAGGAAGAATATAACTCATTCTGCGTTCGTGCGCTGGTGAAGGGAAGCCTAGAAAAGCACATGACGCTGGAGGCGGATGATCCAAGCAGTTTTGTGCAGTTGACTTTTCCACGACGGAGAATGCTACGTCTTGATCTACATACTCTGAGACGGCATTTTGTCACATTTACGGATACTTTATTGGACAATATTCCTGCGTTGTGAGCGATCTGGAATTTGCGCTATCGCACGATCAAGCTGAGTTTTGGACGTGCTGTCTCCGACACTCTTCCTCATCCACACCACGCGTCGGGACTAAGGCCGCTCATAGCTACGACGCTGTGCGCCGACCCATTTCAAGTACCATGGTTATGCTGATATCCTTTCCTTTCCATTTCGACTGCTGGTCTTCCAGGCTGCCCATGAGCCGTCGCGTCGACTGGCTGTTCGTCGAAGTTCAGCTATCCTCATCTGCATTCATCGTGTCGAATTTCTAGTTTGCTGCGAGATATCCGCGACTCTTTGCGATACGCGTATCGCTCTGCGCACCTGCAACTTGGCGTCTGCGTCCGTGGGCTTTTCGACCGCTGACTACGATGATTCACACTCAACCACCGCGTACGCTCTAATAAAGGCTTCACCGACCTCTACCAGGAATCTTTGAGATCACTTTGCCGTCAATAGTTTGACAGCGCAACGGTTGTCGCACTGGGTGGTTCACGACGTTTTCCTCGGCCTGACTGCTCTCGTCTGCGCTCTATAGGGCTCTATACGTTTTAGACTCTACTCATATATCCGAGTGCTGTGTACAGCTCGAGATATCGTCGTGTGCACGGTCGTGTGCACGTGCAGGTCTGCATCTGGGGTCCGTGCGCATTACGGCCAACTCGATAAGGTGTCCGCACTCAACCACCGGCTGGAATTGGAAGATAACTCAAGGCCGTATGTACCTGTACCTGTGCATATGCGGTGCACATCCTTCTCTTCTCCTATGCTGTGCTCAACTACACAACTTCTTATTTCGCGCGACGGTCGCGGCCAGCACTTCTTCAGCAGGAGCCCCACTTGGAGAAACACCGGCCGCTCGTGCCTGTCCTCTCGCTGGCGCCCGATGCATCTAATGGCTCCTACCGGCCATCGATGGAGTGCTTCTGCAGGGTCACCCACGGACACGCGGATTTTCTGTTTCCGAAGGCCAAGGCCCTCGCGCGCAATCTCAGCCCCAGAGTCGTTGCTTCGCTCCTGATATGGCCCATCCGTTCCGTTACCATACCTTCTCGAGAGAAGATCTAGCTCCTCGGAGATGCGAACGCGGGAGTCAACCACCTACCAGAGATCTTGAGGCTCTCGGTATGGATGTTGATGTTGAAATATGGCCTAACATTCCGCATGTGATACCGATTGACAGCGCTCCTGGAGCCTCTCGCGCAAGAATACTGCACTGGTTTTGCTTTTCCGCACTGACATGCCGGCAGCACATAGCGCCCGATGGCCACCTGGCACCTGATCTGGGCTCGGGAGCCGGTGGCTATAAGAACTCCGTCTCCGTCGCCTCTTGGCTGGCTCCTCGCACACACGCCCCATTCCTGGCCACACATGTCTTTCTTCGAGGGCGACCGCATCGATGCGGCGTACGAGGACCCGGCGTTCGACTCGGGACTCAGTATCCAGTTCAATGGCGCTGCGAACAGGTTCTGTATTGGACTACCCGCGCCTTATCATACGCCGCTCGAGTTCCAGCTCGGCATTCCCGTGGAGAGGAAGCATGGTGCTCTGGTGCTAGCGCGGAGCCTTGCGGTGAGAGTCTCCCGCGAAGGTGGTTCTGTCCTGTGGGAGGAGGATGGTATTGCAGTACGCATGGCCCGAACAACTCCCCCACACCGTCCGCACCTTCATAGGTCTAACATCGCCACAGGTACTGTTCTGGAACTTCTGGCGACAATTCCGCTCGTTGAATCGTGCCAACCTTCACTATGACGAGTTTGTGTCGCTCAATGAGGATCTCCGCGCTATTGTCCGCGCCGTCAACGAGGCCGTCGACTACTCCATACAGCCATACGCCACGTCGCTGATGCGTCGTATGCTTCACACCTACTTCCCGCATCCTGCACAGAACATCATCTCGCACCTTCAACAGGCGCTCCATCACAACAACGCTGATGCTATACGGGTCAGTATCTGCGCAGGCGCAGACGTCGCCCGACCAAGCTTATTCTCTTACAGAGACTGGGGCCTATGTGTCAGACGCATCGTGAAAAGGTCCAGAAGGAAACGGATTTTGTGCAGGAGCAGGGCTTGTTGCGACGCCAATACGTCCTGTGCGCGTTACGGCTGAGTTTTTTCGACGAGGCCGAAGGACAAGCATCCAGTCTGCTTGCTCGTTGGCTCGCTATCCTCGACGACGTGGTCGAAGGTTATCAGGCTTGGTCTGAGCGCGTGCCGGATAGCCCGAAGAGGAAACCTTCAGTGCCGCCGCCGCCACCTACTCCAAAGCCTAAAGCGCGTCCACCCCCTCCACCGTCACCCACCGTACCGCCCCGTACTCCGGCGCGCCCATCACAAAGCCGCGTTCCAGGTCCGCATTCTCCTTGACTGTGAGGCATACGATGAACTCACATCGCACTTTAGATGCTACTCCAGCCACCCCTCGCGAACCGGTAGTACCACCAGTCTCAAACGATAGCGAGGAGAACCCTGCACCAGATTGTATACGCAGCGATTCTAACGCGCCATTCATCTCCATCGCGGGAACACCGTGTAAGTCTGAATCGCGCCGTATGCTCAACTTCCTTCATGAACTGAGCTTTGCGTCATAGTCGAGGACCTTACAACCTTCATATACTGCGACGAGCACTCCTCGGGAAGAAGTGGAGATTCTGTCGTGCGATACGAAGGCATCTTGAACCGAGGCGAGGAGTATCGGCGTGTCCATCTCACTGTCGTTCGCGCACATGACGAATCGCCTGCTTTCCTCAAGGTACGTCGACCATGCCCAATATTGCCCTGAGCTTCCCCACAGGCCGCTCATGCTTCGCACGTTCGCAGCGTCTCGTTCAAGGCTTGCACACTTGGAGTTCTCTCCGTCACCGCAACATTCTTCCTATTCTCGGTATGAGTCAACGTCCTGCCAGTGCTTCTGGTCTACCGGCGTTGGTCTCGCCATGGCGTGAGAGTCTCGGCAAATACATCGACAAGCGACGCAATGACGATATGCATTACTCTGTCAAGAGTCTGATGCTGGATCTGGTACGCGTTACAAGATACTGCTTTGCATTCCTAACCGGTCTGTAGTTCGAGCAGCTTCTATGGGTCTTACTAGAACGTACGGCAAGAAACTACTAGCCCCGCTGTAGTACGCTGATGTCGGGACTGTTCTAGTTCATGAACACGATCCTCCAATAGTACACGGCGATCTCAGAGGGGTACGTTGTCGAACATCGCCTGGCGCTTACGCTTCTGACACGGTGTGCGTAGGAGAACATTTTTGTTGACGATGATGGGGGTCTACAACTCGATGGATGCGGAATCTCAAAAACCTTGGGCGGGATTGGCTCTCAAAATCTTGATTCCTTCGACAGGTCCACTGTGGCGTTCATGAGTCCGGAACAACTTGATGGGTCTCCGTGCACGGTCAGCGGCGACATGTGGGCGGCAAGCTGTGTATTCATCGAGGTTCGTGCCACCGCCGTCAGTGCTTTCGATACTGTCTGACGGCGATGAAGATGTTTAGTGGTCGCTTACCGTACCACGAACGAAGGGGAGTCAGTGCCGTGATTGCTGCTATCCGCAGCGGCCAGCGCCCCATGAAACCTACACGTTTGCCGGAAGAACTGTGGCGTTTGGTGTCTACAAACTGGGACTTCGACACGCAGCGGCGCTTGACGGCTCGAAGTATGTTAAACCGATTGTGGTCCCTGAGGGGCGAGGACAAACTTGGGGAGTCAATCTTCTAAAGACGCGGACGCCGTCAATGGAGAGTGTAACATGGGCGCGCTGCTAGTTGGCGTAGGACTGTCTACGGTGGTTCATCGTATAAATGCTTTAATCTGTACTCGACTGCTGAATACTTGGGATTGATTTAGTTCTGGGACTAATGTTGCAACGAGAAAAATAAACTTCTGCATTGACTTCGAGATCCATCAAGTCCTCTACGTGAACTGACCTTCCGATGCATGTGCAGGACGGCGACCTTTGTATAGAATGACACTGACCAGACCGACTCGGAGACGAGTTCATGTGGCCTTGAAGTGTTCCTCAGGCTCGTTGAGTAAATGGGAGCGGCTAGCGCGCCACGCAACGTCACTCTATGTATTGGCAGATCTGATAATGGACTAATCTGAGCGTGGCTGCGTTACAAAATCAGGCTTGAAGTAAGGCATGATGTCATACAATAACTTCCATAATAGGGCGTTTCACGGTAACTTTTGAAACGCGTTTTGAGGCCGTTTTGAGCACTGTTTTGGAATCCGTTTTGCGCGAAAACGGACCGCAAAATGAACCGCAAAATGCCATCAAAATGCCCTGCTACCGTGAAACCCCCCTCAAGGCTTCGTTTTGACCAGAGGTAGAGGCCTCGTCAGAATACGGTTGCCGAGAGGATGCCGAGGTAAAATAGCCTCCGAACTATACAGTCTTCAACGAAAGGGTAAAACCTAGATAAGCTGCAAAGAGAGAGTACATACTACGAAGACATAGGAATATTACTGGACTACATATATCAAGTTTAAGTATATAGTCTAGAGCTCGATGAGGAGGATAGGAGACACTGACTAGTCACGGTGGAGGACAGCAGATCTGGGGAGACGGCATATCATTTATTCTCAAGTATAGGGAATATACAGTGACGGGAAGCAGAGGACGGCAGTGCGGTGTGCAGGATGCATACTGGTTCCGAAAATGACACTGGAAAACGAAGCTCAAAACGAAGCCCAAAACGCGCCGATTACCAAAACGGCATCGGACCCGTTTTGGCGGAACGGCTGTTTTGGGCTTCGTTTTGCGATCCGTTTTCGCGCAAAACGGAATCCAAAAAAGTGCCCAAAACGGCCTCAAAACGCGTTTCAAAAGTTACCGTGAAACGCCCTAATGATTTGCCCATTCTGTTCGATTGCGGGATCATAGACGGGAGGACCTCAGAGACTGCGACTGCAAGAGTGGTGCTCGCGCGCCTGTCATCTCTGATGAGAGAGAGACTGTCTACAAGTCCTGTTCGCGTCCATTCGACCATGTCGTCCAAGTCGAGGGCGAAGTTGTTCGTCAGGGTATCGAGCTTCTGCTCGCGCGAAGCAGATAAACCGCGCGTTGTGTCAAGTTCAACAGCAATTTTCAGGAGGCGGATCGCTGTGAGAAGTCCATGAGACGATGTGACACTCAGCTGCTCGCCACATAGCGGAGACGTGTGGTCGCAAGTGCCCTTGCCATCGTCTACTTCTTCTTCGTGGCGATATACGAAGACAGGGGATACGAGAATGATCGTTTCCCCGAACGCGGCGGGATCTTGAAATGCAAAGATCTTGCAAGCAGCTGTGCAATGGAAGTTCACCCCCGTTCCCGCTTGCCCGTTCGGATGGGTCATCACCAAGAGCCTGTCGACATGTCAACCTGAGACTGCTTCTGTTGGCCAAGATGAGAGCGTACTGAGCAAGTCTCCCTACTTCTGGGGGAGACGCGGCGGAGTAGGTACAGTCGTTAGGGAGTGTGCGCGAAAAGCGTATGAACGCCTTTTTATCAAGTCAGTGACGACGACGGGCTACCGGAGGACTGGCGATCGACGTACATTGAGATCAAATTTCGCCAGAGGGGCTACGGCACGTCCATGTATGTCAAAGAATTGGAACGGCAGCTCGCGCTGAATGATAGAGGGGCCATCCTCGAGCAGGCCTAACATACGATCGAGTTTGAGGCTATCCCTCTCTCCCCGCTGTGCAATATCATTCATGGCGGAACTCCCCGGACGTCAGTAGACTGGGACCTGGTCTGATCTGCAAACTCACCTCTGGAGAACAGTGACGAGAGTTTGAACTGCCGTGACCTGCTCGACTAGACGCCTTTTGAGTGTTTCGACGTCGGCCTTGCCCCCGAGCGCGATCCACATCCAAGCTGCTCGCTGAATGTGCATCCACTTCCTATTCCCCGGAAGTGCATGCATACGCTTGAGCTTCGACTGAAGCTTGCTCAAGATGGCGGAGCAAGTGTGTAGCGAGTGGGATAAGGCCAAGTCTAAAGACCTGGGAAGATGACCGGTGTCGGCGCGTTGTATGGTCGCCCTAGCACTCTCAATTGCGAGCGAGAAAGACTCGATATCCAACGCCAGCGCATTAATCTCGGCCGATGCTGAGCAGGCCTCCTTTAGCGACGTGCCGATAGCTGCAGCGAGTTGTAGGACAGCGACAAAGTCTCCGAACGAGCCAAAGGCGGGTACGAAGCTCATAACGGATCGGCGTATGAGCAAGAGGCAAGGCCGACATGCAAAAGGGATATAAAGGAAAGAAGGACTGCAGCTGACCGCAGCGCGCTGGAGCAACGAGGCAAACGCGTTTGCATTGCAACCTCAGGAGGCTGGTCGGATGGAATTTGCATCCCTGTGAGCTGCAAACCCGAAACTTTGACCCTGCATTACGCGCATCTTATACAGCGCCTGAACCAACAGCCTTTCATCTCGCAGTAATTTCCCTTGTACTCATATACGGACCTCAGTAAAAGATAATATTGACCAGCTCCCCGTACTGGAATATTTCGAAGCTCCCCGCGGGCGCCGATCAGAAACTTGGCGGTGAATTGGATCCGGGCTCCGCTCGCCAGCTTCGCCAGTGACCACGAGCTCGACCTGGCCGTCTAGGCCCCCAAACTCCCCTCTTTAGGTCTATTCGCTCGTTATGAGGTCCCTTGAAGTCCTGCTGGCCACTGTGTGGCTCACGTCGTCTGTCTCGGCCGTCCGACTCCCATTCCACCAACTCCAGAAGCGTACGGCCAAGCGCGGCGCCGTATCGTTCCATGCAGCGCGCTCAGCGTCGACCGCGCCCACGAAGGCACCCCCTGGCACATGGCAGACGTTGGCGGCCACTGGGGCAACCGACATCGACTTACGGTGCGCTTGTTCTATCTCGAGCGCCAGCTCTGAACCTTTCCGACCACAGAACAAGTCGAGACTTGATATATATTGCAGATGTAAGTCGTCACCATATTGTAATATTCAAGGTCTGACTCGCTACAGGTCACGGTGTCGGGTACCGGTATGGTTCGAGTCTCGAGCGGCGTTCCCGGCTGATCGTTCGCGCAGACTACGCCGTCCAGCTCGACACGGGCTCGTCAGATCTCTGGGTACATACCACTAGCGGCGTGCGGAGCGTGCACACAACGGTACGTTCCACAATGCGTCCACCGCGCAGCAGCTCACGCGACATCTACAGGGGCTGCAATATAACCTCACGGTGAGCCGGCCACCATCAGCGCTCGCGCCCACCGCTGATATCGTTTGCAGTACGGCATTGGCTATGCGTACGGCAATATCGTCACCGCCGACGTCGAGTTTGCGGGCTTTGAGCTGCCTCGCCAAGCGCTCATCGACGCTGTCGACGCTTCTAACCCGGTGCTCAACCTCGGCGCTGTCGGCGTTCTTGGTCTGGGCTTCACAGGTCTCTCGGCTATCGACTCGACTGTGAACGGCACGGGCGACTCGTACGGCCGCTCGCTGCTCTACAATGTCTTTGCGCAAGACGCCTCCGTGCCCAACTTCATCACTTTCCTCCTCTCGCGCAGCAATGACCCGAACGCGCCCGTCGAAGGCTCCTTCACCATCAGCGAGACGGATGATGATTACACCGCTGTGACCAACGGCGTCAAGGTCCCCACGTTCCCTGTGGAGGACCCCATCCGGTGGTGCGTGCTGCTCGACGGTTTCGCGGCGGATGGCAAGAGGTTCGCGGTGGGTACGACCGTCAAGAAAGTCGCGAGCGGCAAGGCCGTCATTCTCCTCGACAGTGGAACGACGTTTACGTACGCGCCGGACACGGTCGTCGACGCCATCTACTCGGAGTTGAAGGGTGCAAACTTCGACTACGACCTGGGTCAATGGGTCGTTCCCTGCGACACCGAGGTCCAGGTCTCGCTCTACATCGGTGGCCAGCAATACGACTTGCATCCGCTCGATATGGTCGTCCCCAGTACGAGCGACTCGAAGACCTGCGTGGGCTCGTTCATCCCCATGTCGCTGCCCATTGCCGAGGGCGAGTTCGACTGGCTCATCGGCGTTAACGTCCTGCGCTCGTTCTACTCGTTGTACGACTTCGGCGACCCGGTCGGCAAGTCGCAAGGGATCCGTCCGTTCGTGCAGCTCCTGCAACTTCGCACGGCTCTGCAGGCGTCGCAGGACTTCCATATCGTGCGCGGTGGCGAAGTGCCCGCCGCTCCGGCAAATGCAGCACCCGCTGACGGCGGCTCGACTGCTACGCCATCGCAAAGTGGCAACGGGACGTCCACGGACAGCGGCTCGGACTCGACGGACTCGTCGTTCACGAACATCAGCGCGAGCGTGAAGGAGAGCATTGGCAAGCTCGTCGATTACATGCCCGCAATGCTCGGCGTGCTCGGCGTCAACGTTGCTATCCTGCTCGCGCTGTTCGCCGCGGCGGTTCTGTGGGTCGTCCGCAGGAGAAAGAGCAAGAAGCGGCCGAGCCCGCTTACGCTTGCCGGTGCGGAGGGCGGGAGCCTGTACAAGGCCGTCAGCACGCACGATCAGGATGGCAGGACGACGCCGATGCGCCAACGTACTAGGAGCCCGCTACCTGCCAGCCCGCTGACGGGTGGACCGAACTCGGCAGCGCCGCTCGTGCAAGCGCCTGCACCGCAGTACGACTCTTCGTCGATGCCACTGCGACGGCCTGTCATGCCTGCTGCGGCGTTCGATGCTGACCGGCATTCGACTGCGTTCTGATGACCTCTCATCCTCTTGCTTTGTGTTTTGCATACGGACCCAGCCACTGACCCTCCACGCCACCTCCGTCTGTCCTTTCTTCTGCCCTTGCCTTGCGTCCATCTATTATTCTCGTTGCTCGTCCTTTTCTTGTGTTGCATCAGTAGTTTACGCACGGACAGACCTAGGTTCTCATCCCCTCCATCATCTCTGCTTTACCCGCACCCTGCATCTCTCTTGCGTGTGCTGTTCATGTCGCTGGGTTCCGCTGCAATACATACGCTTCGTAGTTCCACGACGTGCGCTAGACCTGCTTAATTGACGCGTGACCCAGGGAAACGCGCCTTCCCGAGCCAAATTGCTGGTTCAAAAGTCAAAAAGTTTGGCAAGACACGAGCGCTTAGAAGAATTTTTGGGCATAGTCTCCCCGTCCCGAAGGTGGTTTATTAAAATAGCAGGGCTTCGACCGACGTGGACCGAGCAAAAGAGCCCAGTCCACGGAATAGGCGAGGGGTGTGGTACAGGAATTGGGCGCACACGCCGCGCAACGACATGAGTTCAGGCTTCGGGAGCGACGGAAAGTGGCGAGTTTAGCGTTGCAGCGTGGAGTCCTTCAAACGACGTACTGTCCGCGTGAAAAGTTAGGAGTCTGAAATTAGGATTAGCCCTTGTTTAATACGATTCGAACGGAAAACTTACCATGTCGCAAATCGCGCTCGGACGCATTTCCGCACATCCGCGGAGAACAACAACACGCGGAAAATTCGATTTCTGCGCCGCGGAAAGGAAAAATACCTGATCATTTGTGTCAAGGCGGTCAAGCGTACCCTCATGAGAGTGCATACCATGATAACCAAACCAGGCTTTCCGATTTGAGCGGACAGACGAAGCTCGTGAGCGTGATCAGAACAGCTTGATGACGCAAGCTCGCTTTCCCGATCCTCCGCCCGTCGCTCATGTCGTCGAGTGTGTGATTCATAGCCTGATAATGAGAGCAGTCAGCCCTCGTTGAACGAGCTATGAACAGTAAAAGAACACACGAGTGATGGGGAAAGTCAATTCTCACAGACCTGCATTGTTCAGCGTAGCGAGGACGCGGGAGTTGTTGCTTCTCCGCGGCGCGCGAGATCTGCGAAACGTCAGCGATCTGCCACAGCGCGCGTGTCGAATAACGCGAGAAACAGAAGTCACATACATATAACTGAGAAATTGTGGCTGCTTTGATATAATGGTAATCCTTGCGGACGTCGTTCCCGACCGCGCGGAAGAATACGAAGGCGCCGCGGAGCGCGCTCGATCGCCTCCGCACGTCGCTCAAGTCGTCGAGATGCATTTGTAGCCTGTGCATGAGATTAGTCAGCTCGTTCAACGAGCTATGAGCAGCAATTGACAGACTTACCCTATAACGAGACTCACGACCAGCAGCCGGGGTAAACCTGGTCATCCTCGCGTTCCGCGTTCTCTTGACCGAAAAGACGATCTTCCGCAGCGGAAGAGTTCGTTTTGGGACCGCCGAAGTGTCGTGGACGACGTGAGAACCCGAGTCGTCGTCGCGAGGGATGGAGAGCGCGCCCGGATGACATGGAAGCATCGGCGGGATATCTTTCTCCGGTAATCCTTGCGGACATCGTCCGGGTGGCTACAGTGACTATAGTACGATGATTAGAATCAGAGAAGTAAACGAATCCAATCCGTAAGCTTACCAATCGACGTCGGTAGCTGATGTGGATAGCGCGGAGGCGAGGGCGCTGTGTAACACCTTTGCAGCAACTCACGCGCGCGAGGGCAATCGCAACTAGAAGCAGAATAGGTCAGGCATCCGTCAGAGAAAAAAAGGAATAGTAACACAAACCGCACGATCATCATGCCACCCTCTCGAAACGCGTCCTGTTACGGAGTTCCGCGGGCAACAACACATGTGAGATAGGCTTCGCGTGCGCGTTAGTAACCACTCGGACGTTATAAAGCTGTGCTTACTTCATTACACAGCTGCTAGTCTCCGGATGAACTTCGCAGTCCGCTGAAAGCTTTGTTTTAAGCGCACGGTGTCAGACAACTGCTCTGACAACTGCTCTGACAACTGGAGGTGACGTAAGCATTCATCGAGAGGTCGGACACGAGAAATCTACTCACAGTTGCAATGGGTTTGTTGAGCGGGCAGCCCCGCGAGGATAGCCACGAGACGTGGAATGTTTGCCACGACGGCGTCTTCGGCTGCAGACTGGTGAATATATGAGCAAGCAGTGAACACGGCAAATACATGTTCTTACCATTGTGACGTCACAGCCATAATGTCGGATTGCGGGCAGACGAGGGAGATCTTGGATGCTCCAACACGTCACTTCCCGACGGGATCTGGTGAGAATCATGTAAGCTCCTGTCGGACGAGCAATGAACACCCAGAAAGTGTGCTTACCCAACCATTACTTGTTGACACAGGCACTATACTGCATCCTGGTGCTGAGGGAAATGAATGAGCTGCTTGCCTCTGAAGGGAAACCCGAAAGTAGCCGAAGAGAACTCACTTACCATGGAGACGGCAGGCGCTGGTCTGGGCACAGTGGCAGTACTGTCCATCAATCTACGATGTAGATGCGGATCAGCTGGAGCACAAAGCAGAGAGTGTGGAGTAGACGGGACTTGGACGGGAAACGGTAGGTGGGAAGAAACGGGGCATGTGGCACAGACTGGGGCCAATATGAGGACTGCTCGGACAATGCATTCTCATCCCCCGCACAGATTTGCGTAGGGTGAGACCATAGCGGGAATGCTGACTGCACATGCGGGACAAACGGACTCGGCGGAAAGGGAGGAGGAAGAAAAGATGAGCAAGGGACATGCTCAGTCGGGCCAAGCCAATCTCCGCAGTTCTTGATAAGTGTAGAGGAAGAATCTGCAGGTCCAGTCAGTACACTGCGTCAGAGAGTATGAGGTAGGTCAAGAAGAAAATGGAAGGCCGTCCGCAAATGGATGTGGCAGTGAAACCCGCTGTGAGAACAGTGGAGAGCACAGTGGAGGGGTTGTTGTTGCCTCTCTGGGGCCAGAAGAGAGTGTAGAATGGGAGAGAGAGAGCAAGGTGCAAAAATTGCGTACCTGAGGGAGCCCGTCACAAGGGAAAAGTCCATGTCAACAACCGACACAATAGTGCGGTGGAGAGCTGGCCTAGAGGAAAGTGGCATACTAGTCAGCAAGCAAAACAGGGGATACTGAGATGGGGCACGCACCCTAGTGGCAAAATAACAAGATGGCGAGAGGAACGGGGCCAAGTGACTGACTTTGAAAAAGCTGTTCCGAACCCGCCTGGCGCCGCAGCTTCTTCGGCCTTGACTCACCGCCCCCGCGTACATCACATTGAGTTGCCGACGCATCTCTGGGCTCAGAAGCGACGCGCAGCTGCGGCAAGCCCAGCACCGCATTGCCGATTGCCCAGCTTCAAGATTCAATCTCTCTTCAAGTTGCTGTAAGTCGGGTTGAATAGATTGCGATGTGAGCGGAGCAAGCAGAGCCACACATGCACAGAGAGCTCTGCTAATACAGTTGTACGCTCCCACGATGGTGGCATCGTTTCCGCTGTACATCCGGACCATCGAAATTTTGAGATCCCTCCATTGACAAAATGGGGATTGCAGGCTCTCAGGCTCACAGCATGCAGAGCCATAGTACCTATTAGATGAAGAGAGTATCTCCCAGTGAGGTTCCCAGGCTCAACCGACGGCACATGTATATGTGCATATACAGCGGATACCGCATATGGAATGCAAGGGATGTATCAATGCTCAGACTATTATAGAAAGAGACAAGTAAGAATATTCCCGTGGCTGTGCACTGCATATATTTACTCTAAGCGCCAGGAAGCGAAAGTCTAGCACGGGATGCGCGCGGCGCGATGTCCGCGGACATACGGAGACTGCCGGAATGGACTCGCGTTGCAATTCCAGGACACCTATGTATTCGCATGTCAGCCCCACACCTCAAATACATTTGCCACACTCTGTATTTGCTATAGCAGAGTGAAATTTGAGCCAAAAATGTCGACAGCGAGGCGGAAAGACTGGGGCATTTGGGGAGGAAAACGCCTCCCCCCGCTGAATCGCATGATGTGACATTGGCCTGGACCCGGCAAAGTGCGCAGCCGGTCTGATCGGCGAGCTTCAGAAGCGTGTAATGTCCTGGAAACGACGTGGCGAAGAGGTTCCCTCACGTAGGGACCTCTAGAGATATCGGGGTATAGCTAGGGACCCCCTCCCCTCCCTCCCCTATACCGTGGCTGTGCAAATCACAGCACAATTTGCTTCCGACCTCGAGCTTGAACTAGGGAAAACGGGTAGCAGACGGCCTAGATAATCGAGGTGCGGGTCGGCAGGGGCCAAGTTCAACATCACGGCACCGTAAGACCGGCCTCGCGACGTCCCCACTTCCGTCATCGGCGCAGTCATCTTACGATATTGCGCGCTCTGTCAGCGAGTTTTGGTTGGACCGCGTTGCGAGCGCGGCCAGCGAGACGAGGGGCGGAATTCCGCGCCTAGAGTATAAAGGGAACCCTCGCCTCGCCTCGTAGACTCATCGGCAGCGATGCCCCTCTTTCCTCTCAACCTCTCTCTCGCCTACTGCACTCGTCATTGGCTACGCACGCCGTCGACATCGTCGAACGCTTCTGCTCGGCGGGTTCGACAACGGAGGTGCTTGCTCGGTCCGTCATTCACTGGCCCGGCACTCACGCTCGACTGCGTCTATCGGCAACTTTCCTCACATATTGCGCTTCGTCTCCGATCTCGAGCTTACCGTGGGAATACGACTCGCAAGTAGTCGTCGGCCTTGTCGCACCGGCGCTGGCGCTGGTAGCTCACGTTGTGCGCTCACGATCGGTATATTCTCACCGCTCCACTCTCGTATACGCGCGTTGACGAGACGAACAGCATTCTATTCAAGATCTACGGCGTACGCATGCTATATGTACAGGGATCTGGGGCGCACACTCGCGCCGCCGTGCTGCATCCTGACCGCGAAATCCAAACGGCGGGATAGACAGATAGTACGTGCTTTAGTCACTCTCGCGGGCCCTCGCCGCGCTTCTGCATCGAGCACCCTCGGTGCACAACTCTCCGAGACCGCCCTACGCGCTAGCGCGACTCAGGGGCAGATAACGCGCGCGGGCGTTGCAATACGAGGCGCCGAATTCCTCGCTCGCTCGCTTTGCCGTTGTCCCGCGCGAGTCTTGAGTTGCTCTATGCGACGAGTGATGTCAGCGTGCGAATATCCGAGCGTATGCGTGACGTAAACGGGTAGAGAGGGACATGACTGCGTCGTCGGTGGCGAGCGCACAGATCGGACCGTCCGCACGCCGAACATACGCAGAGCGCTGCGCAGACACGCAGCATTACCCTCTGAACGCGCGCCGACGTCCACCGCCGATCGTACGTGCGATAGCGAAGGTTTGAGCTACGTTGCGAGTCAGTCGCTCGCTCGCGCAGTTGTGCTGTCAACCGCCTGCTGCTGTGATACGCGTCCATTGTTGTTCCAGGAAGTCTGCAGCTAACGTGAGTCTCCAAGTGTCCAAAACTGTGTGAACGAAAGGCGACAAACCGGGCAAAATGCACATGTACCCTGCCTTCGCGATTTCGGCAACGTCGATCGGAAAGAGGGCGGGGAGCGTAGGATAAGATGGACGAGGAGGTGTAAGATGTGTTTGTATCGTCGCAAAGTCGTGCTGAAGCCGTAAACGGCTGGTGAGCGTGGGGACCGTTCGGGCATGGGTCTCTGCCAAAGACGATCAAAAACATGGGTAAATGCGCCCCTGCACCGCTGGAAAGGTACGTACTCGCTACATATCCTATTGCCAACGCAAAGTTGACGCAGATTGAGTTTGACAAGCTATAATTCGGACTGTATAGCTCGTCGCCGACCGCTCACGATCTCGACGGCGCCGAGGCTAGCGCTGACGAGCGCCATCGCCCACGATCCGCCGAAGGTCGTACCCCGTGCTCGAGATGCGTCTGACACGCGCTGACGCGCCCTCGAACAGGAACAACTAATGAACCGGACTCCGCGATTAGAGCAACTGCCACTCGCGCTCCGGCTCTATCGACGTAACCACAAGCGAGGCAGCACAGCAATGTACGCCTCGCCTCCTCGCCCAAACCGAAACCGACTCACCAAACGTTTTAGTAACGCAACTGCTGCTCTTCCCCGACCGTTTCCACGACCACCGCCGACCGTCCAGCACCGCGGCACAAGCGACGGGAATCTCGTATGTACGTCGCTTTGACACCCTTTGGCGGTTCGGTGCAGCGAAGTACGGAGGAGGGCTAACGTGTTTGGTCAGCATCCACGACGACGCACGACGAGACGACTTACGAATGGTGGACATCATCCGGTACTACACGCATATCGCTTTGGTGGATGACGGTGGGCTTGATGATGATGCGCCTGTCCTTGACGTGCGTGCGTCGTACAGCGAAGTGGATTGGTACGCGTACATTTGTTGTTCGCGGAAACTGTCCCTGACAAACTCCATACGACGCGCGAGTAGATGACAGTGGGCTTCATGACGCTGCACCCATCGCCGCTGAGCTTCTTGACGTGCGTGCGCGAATTGTTGTTGTTGTTGTGCAGCGCGGATGTTGAATCGGTACGCGTCCATTGTTGTACGCGGAGAACTGTCGCTGACCATCTCCACAGCCTTTGTATACGGCGTGCGAGGGTATGACGGGCTTGATGATGATGCGCCCGTCGCGACTGAGCTTCTTGACAGTATGTTGTTGTGCAGCGCGGATGCTGAATCGGTACGCGTCCATTGTTGTACGCGGAGAACTGTCGCTGACGAAGGCTACAGTGTCCAAGGCGGTTGAATGGATGACGGTGGGCTTGATGATGATGCGGCCCTCGCGAATGGGTGCGTGCGCGAGTTGTGTTTGAACTGCCCAGAATGTCGAGTCGAGCGCGGAGACGTTGGGGTTAAGGACAGGGTACGGAAGACTCGCGCGTTGTCCCGTGCATGACGCGCTGACCGTGTTCGCAGCTCGACTTTCACCAGACTGGATATCTGACAAGAAATCATGAGCCCCGCGCACGGAATCGACTTCACATTAACGTACGTTACTTCCGACTTCTACGCAGCTTCAATGGGACATCGTCGATTGCGAACCGACAATGGATTCTCAACTCGACCCTGTGCGCACTCGACCACACATAGGCGGGTATGGATCACGAGGTGCGTAGAGATCTTGACGAGCCCGCGACGCGTGAGTCCGATGCGTTCCCACTCGCGTGCGGAGCTGTATACATGAATCCAAGAATCTAGTCACAGCAGCATCGTCAGCGCCGCGCGCAGAAGTGACGGCATGTCGAGTACGTACGCCGATTCTGCATCGTCACAGCTACCACAGTCTGGATAGGGACATCGTCGATCGCGAACCGGCCATGAAGTGTCGAGTCGATCAAGTCCACCGCTCGCGCGCGAGTATGCACATGAAGAGGTACGTGCAGGCCTTCTTGAGCTCGCGGTACGCGCTTCCTGACGCTGTTCCCATGTCGATAAAGGCTTGTCTACGTATTCGTCAGCACCTCGCGCGAGACTGGATTCATATTCGCAACGTACGCGATATCTCGACCTTCGCAAGCGCGTTGGAGATGAGTTTCGACGCTAACTCGTCCGAATGCAGAATTTAGACTACAGCAGGAACGAACGGAATTTCAGCAAACGGGCCAAAACACACTTCACAAGCGCACGTACGTGTTCTGTTCATGTTTCGAGCGTGCTTCTTGACGCGTCACGACTTGGAGAGCTCACTCGGCCAAGACGGCGAAATGCGCGTTCTCGTCCGGATCTACAGAACGGCACACGCTCTGCGCTGCGCGGACGGGTACATTAACGTCCGTGAGCCGTCCAGAACCGAGTTTGGGCGTACGCGAGAAGTAGGGCGAAAGTTCATTCTGCCCGGCAAAACCGGACATGTCGCAACGGCCACCGCGAAGCGTGATGCGCGATAGGTGGTCGACTCAATGGAATAGACGACGGCGCGTGGGATGGTGAGGGAGAGAAGTGCGCTCTGGACGCGCGCGAGAAACGAAATCGGCCTTTACGACACGGCGATTTCTGAGAATCGCCGTCAACGGACGAGTCGAGCAAGGAACGCGGAGAGCGGGACGGAGGTGGTGCATGGAATGTCTGTGAGTCCGAGGAGGGCGAAATTACGCCAGACGGAGGTACTGTGCGAAGTGAGTCGTTCGCACGGCGAAAGACGCGCGTATTGCTGGCGACGCGAGACAGGTCCGAGAACGGCGGGTAAGCATTTCGAGATTAACGTTGACGCCCAGGCGCATGATGGGGTCGAAATTGGCGCTGTGGGAGCGCGGAAGGGTCGAGTGGTGGGTGGTCCGGCAGATGCGCGGAATGACGCGCTCGCGCTGCGATGAACGCGGAAGGTCGGCCGATGAAGGGCACTCGAATTGGCGTCGGGGAGTTCGATGGTGAGGTTGAATCGAATACCCGAGACGTGGTTCGTGCTGTAGGTGAGTCGGCGAGCCGACCGGTGCACAGGGTGCGCGAGGGCCGAAATTTCGACGGGGCAAATGAAGCGAGGGGTGCGAGAGACAGATAGAGGTGGTTATATGTCGTAGCCGTCACAATTGGGAGTGACGACGACGCGTCGAGTGTCGTAGTGCGTTTGGCTCTCCGGATGCCGAATCGCGCACGACCGTTGAGATTTCGACGGCGCAAACATTTTGGGAAGCGCAGAGGGTGGGGGCAGACCTGAATGCGCGATATACGTCATCGTTGAGGGTGACGACGACGAAACGAGAGCTGAGCAAGTCGCGGTGTTGATCCATGGAAAGGCGCGTTCGCGCCGTTGCGAGCAGCGAAGGTCGAGACTTGGAAGGTGCTGGAGACAGGGTATTTGACATCTCCCAGTGCGATGATGAAGTCGTCTGGAATGCGTGAGACGCGGTGGGGCCTTGGTGCCAGTTCGGGGGAGCGAGTCGTAACCTGAGCGCGATTTACCAGGAAAATATGGGCGGCGCAAACACGACAGATAGCCCGCGCGGTAGGTACAGGCTCCTAGACGACGGCGGCGTGACGATTGAGAGTGACGGCGACGGTGACGGGAAGCTGGTGAGCGCGTCGGGCGACGACTGAGCGCGCTGGGCACAGAGATCTTGATCCTGCACAGGACGAGCTCGTAAGAAAGATTTCATAGACAAATAAGACGGTCAGAACGCACTGGTGAGGTAGTTGAGGTTAAGTTTCTTCGTGTGCGAGCGTTGAGGACTTGATGCCATTCAGACCGTACTCGTACTAGAAGTGTGTGTCGTCAGCCGACATTCTAGACGAGGAGCAGTTCCGCACGACGCACCAGTAGAGGACGAGCGCGACTTGAGCTTGACGGTCAGCACGCAGGGACGCGAGCGTCGAGCGGGACGCGAAGTGCGCCGTGAACGTGTGAATGGTGAGAGAACGGTGTCGGGTTGTAGTGCGAGGGCGCTGGACGCGATGAGGGCGCAGTGCTGTGGACGCGAACTCGAGAGGGCCCAAGAACGCCTATGAGCGAGGACGAGGGCGACGACGTCATGGGCGAGGACGAGGAGGGTGTGCGCCGGATTGTCGGGTGTGGGGAAGAGAGAGGAAAGGCGTGTTTGGCACTACTTGTCCGCTCAGTCCTGCTGGCCACTGTGTGGCTCACGTCGTCTGTCTCGGCCGTCCGGCTCCCATTCCACCAACTCCAGAAGCGTACGGCCAAGCGCGGCGCCGTATCATTCCATGCAGCGCGCTCAGCATCGACCGCGTCGACGAAAGGGCCGCCTGGCACATGGCAGACGCTGGCGGCCACTGGGGCAACAGATATCGACTTACGGTGCGCTTGTGTCGCTTGTCGGGTCTCGAGCGCCAGGTCTGAACATGTTCGACTACAGAACAAGTCGAGACTTGATTTATATTGCGGACGTAAGTCTTCACAATATTGTAATATTCAATGTCTGACTCGCTACAGGTCACGGTGTCGGGTACCGGTATGGTTCGAGCCTCGAGCGGCGTTCCAGGCTGATCGTTCGCGCAGACTACGCCGTCCAGCTCGACACGGGCTCCTCAGATCTCTGGGTTCACACCACTAGCGGCGTGCGGAGCGTGCACACAACCGTACGTTGCACAATGCGTCTACCGCGCAGCAGCTCACGCGATTCGAACAGGGGCTGCAATATAACCTCACAGTACGCCGACCATCATCAGCGCTCGCGCTCACCGCTGATATCGTTCGCAGTACGGCATTGGCTATGCGTACGGCAATATCGTCACCGCCGACGTTGAGTTCGCGGGCTTTGAGCTGCCTCGTCAAGCGCTCATCGACGCCGTCGACGCTTCTAACCCGGTGCTCAATCTCGGCGCCGTCGGCGTCCTTGGCCTTGGCTTTACAGGTCTCTCGGCTATCGACTCCACTGTTAATGGCACGGGCGACTCGTACGGCCGCTCCCTGCTCTACAACGTCTTTGCGCAAGACGCCTCTGTGCCCAACTTCATCACTTTCCTCCTCTCGCGCAGCAATGACCCGAACGCACCTGTCGAGGGCTCCTTCACCATCAGTGAGACGGATGATGACTACACCGCCGTCACCAATGGCGTCAAGGTCCCCACGTTCCCTGTGGAAGACCCCATCCGGTGGTGTGTGCTGCTCGACGGTTTCGCGGCGGATGGCAAGCGGTTCGCCGTGGGTACGACCGTCAAGAAAGTCGCGAGCGGCAAGGCCGTCATTCTCCTCGACAGTGGAACGACGTTTACGTACGCGCCGGACACGGTCGTCGACGCCATCTACTCGGAGTTGAAGGGTGCAAACTTCGACTACGACCTGGGTCAATGGGTCGTTCCCTGCGACACCGAGGTCCAGGTCTCGCTCTACATCGGTGGCCAGCAATACGACTTGCATCCGCTCGATATGGTCGTCCCCAGTACGAGCGACTCGAAGACCTGCGTGGGCTCGTTCATCCCCATGTCGCTGCCCATTGCCGAGGGCGAGTTCGACTGGCTCATCGGCGTTAACGTCCTGCGCTCGTTCTACTCGTTGTACGACTTCGGCGACCCGGTCGGCAAGTCGCAAGGGATCCGTCCGTTCGTGCAGCTCCTGCAACTTCGCACGGCTCTGCAGGCGTCGCAGGACTTCCATATCGTGCGCGGTGGCGAAGTGCCCGCCGCTCCGGCAAATGCAGCACCCGCTGACGGCGGCTCGACTGCTACGCCATCGCAAAGTGGCAACGGGACGTCCACGGACAGCGGCTCGGACTCGACGGACTCGTCGTTCACGAACATCAGCGCGAGCGTGAAGGAGAGCATTGGCAAGCTCGTCGATTACATGCCCGCAATGCTCGGCGTGCTCGGCGTCAACGTTGCTATCCTGCTCGCGCTGTTCGCCGCGGCGGTTCTGTGGGTCGTCCGCAGGAGAAAGAGCAAGAAGCGGCCGAGCCCGCTTACGCTTGCCGGTGCGGAGGGCGGGAGCCTGTACAAGGCCGTCAGCACGCACGATCAGGATGGCAGGACGACGCCGATGCGCCAACGTACTAGGAGCCCGCTACCTGCCAGCCCGCTGACGGGTGGACCGAACTCGGCAGCGCCGCTCGTGCAAGCACCTGCACCACAGTACGACTCTACGTCGATGCCACTGCGACGGCCTGTCATGCCTGCTGCGGCGTTCGATGCTGACCGGCATTCGACAGCGTTCTGATGACCTTGCGCATGTGTTCTTCTCATCCTCATCCTCTTGCTTTGTGTTTTGCATACGGACCCAGCCACTGACCTTCCACGCCTCCACCTCCCGCCAGTCCTTTCTTGTTGCCCGCGCCGGCACGCACTCCCCGTCGTCCTCTCCGCCCGTGCCTTGCGTCCATCTATTATTCTCTTGTTACTCGTCCTTTTCTTGTGTTGCATACCGTAGGTACAGTAGTTTACGCACGGACAGACCTAGGTTCTCGCCTCATCCCCTCCATCATCTCTGCTTTACCCGCACCTTTGCGTGTGCTGTTCATGTCGCTGGGTTCCGCTGCAATACATACGCTTCGTAGTTCCACGACGCGTCGCCAGAAGATCAGTGATATGGCGAATATTCAAGGACTGCGGTATGGAATCTGCGCCTTTGCAATGTTCGAGAGTGAAGTACGTCTTTACGTGGACGCGGAATCGGGAATGCCGCCTCCGCGTCGGGAGCAAGTCCGGGCGACCTTGCCGCTTGCCGACTGTCCCCATGACCTGTGGGATGTCAACAGCGGCAGCGCCTAGCGCGGTTGACTTCTTACCACCATGGCGGCCAGGCTCCCGACGCGCAACGCGATATTCCGGCTCATGAACGCCACCCAGCACGGCGCATGTCCCTGCCACGGCTGTCGAGCTGGAGGCGCAGCACATAGCGTCGCCCAGGGCTTTCGTAGATTCGCGACGCCCGTAGACTTGCCGCAGAAGGAGTACGCGTTCGAGGTGTGTAGAGTTGCGAGTTGAGACCGCCCTCGTTGCTGACGCTCGCCGTAGATTGCAGCTGCCAATTTGAGGTTCGGCGACGGCGTGACCAGTGAGGTCGGCATGGACTTCAAGAACCAGAAGGCCACCAAGATTGGTGTCTTCACGGACCGAAACGTCGCAAAACTGCTGCCAATGCGTGTGGTACGTGACGCCGTGCCATGCATATAGCAGCAGTTTCTGACAGATCGTCAGGCAATGGATTCTCTGCAGCAACACGCCGGTGCTCCTTTCGAGGTCTTTGAGAACGTGTCCGTCGAGCCTACTGAAGACAGCTTTCGCGAAGCTATGGCATTCGCACGCAAGCACAACTTCAGCCATTTCCTCGCGTAAATAAACCAACCACTGAGAGTCCTTTCGACGATATTAACACTTCAACAGGGTCGGTGGAGGGAGCGTAATGGATACTGCCAAGGCCGCCAACCTGTAAGCTCACCCACCATGTGTGCTGTTGAGCCGTGCTGAGACATAAGTGCCAGGTTCACAGTGTACCCCGAGGCCGACCTCTTTGACTTCATCAATGCGCCCGTTGGCAAAGGCCTTCCGATAGCAAAGACCCTGCGGCCTCTCATTGCTATCCCTACTACCGCCGGCACTGGCTCTGAGACCACAGGAACGGCCATCCTCGACATACCCTCGCAGAACTTCAAGACCGGCATCGCAAACCGCGCGCTGCGTCCTATCCTTGGTGTCGTTGACACGCGCAATACTGAATCCTGCCCGACCGCGGTGCACATCTCGTCCGGACTGGACGTGCTGTTCCACGCCATGGAAAGCTACACGGCTATCCCGTATTACGAGCGTACCCCCCGCCCGTCGAATCCGCTCTTGCGTCCGGCGTACCAGGGAAGCAATCCCATAGCGGACATCTTCAGTCTGTGGGCGGTGAGGCAGGCGGTGGAGCATCTTCCGCGCATCGCGAAGTCGGACGAGTACGAGTCGAGGCACCAGATGCTTCTCGCTGCTACGTTTGCGGGAATCGCGTTCGGTAACGCGGGTGTGCATCTCTGCCACGGTATCTCGTATCCCGTACGTCAGTCTATGCACTACCTTAGCGTTGTACTAAGCTTGTTGCCGCAGATTTCTGGACTGAACAAGACGGGACCGAAGTGGCAGCACCCTGGGTACAAGGTTGACAAACCCATCATCCCGCACGGTGTCTCTGTGGCTCTTACTGGACCAGCTGGTACGTGTCATAATCGTCTACGCACTCATGTCTGACCTGTTGCACAGTTTTCCGCTTCACCGCGCCCTCCGCACCTTCGCGTCACCGCGAACTCGCAAGCGTCTTCTCGGCGTACCTCGCGCCGGGCACGTCGCTTGATCGTCTGGCGGACGCGGACCTTGGCCCCGCGCTGTTCGACGCGGTCGCGCGTTTCCTCGACGGGCTTGGTCTTCCGCGCGGTCTGCGCGCTATAGGATACAAGGACGAGGACGTGCCGCGACTTGTCAAGGGTGCCATTCCGCAGCGCCGTGTCTTGGATCTCGCGCCGGGCATTGGCGACGTTGCCGGTGCGGACGGCGAAGAGCATTTGACTACGATCGTGTCGTCGTCCATGGCGTATTAAGCGTTACTTGCTTTCTTTCTTGGGCCTTTGTATAGTAAGTGCTGCTATGAGGTGAACAGACATCTTTGCTTTCAAACCTTGCGCGACTCTGTCTGTCACCGCACCCACTCCAACCAATGGCACCAGCGCGTACGAGATTTGGTCCGTCTGGCTCGGTGAAAACCAGGTGTTTCGCGTTTTCAGTCTTTCTTTTGAGAAGGACAACTCGGGAGAGCACCTCGATGTTGCCGCGAACAGGATTGCCTTTGACTTTCCTCTGTGCTGAATCGGCCACAAACCACACGCACAAAGCATAGTATGCGCATTAATTGTAATATGGAGCTTTGTGACATGGATAGGGCTGTTCTTCCTGTCATTGTTGCATATTCTAGTTCGCGTTGTTCGTGTTCAAGGTCCGCGCTCACAGCTTCGCTCCGTTCTTTCACGATGGCCACGGTCCATCCCAGCCGCATGGGTCTCGTACCTCAAGCCTCACTGCAACGCGGACGGCGTGACTCACCTCGTCGAGGCCGTAGTCGCAGCAGAAGTCGCTCGCGGAGCGGTGACCGTCGTGACTCGCGCGACCGGCGCGACCGCGACGAACCACGGCGCCCAGAACGCGACCGCAACGACGAGCACGATCGCGGACGCGAACGCGCCCGTCGCTCAAGTCCTTCTTATGACGAGTACCGCGGTCGTGATTCACAGGGACCGCCAGAGCCAGCTGCCGCCGCGGCGCCGTGGAGGCAGCCTGGCTCGATGTACCCACCGCGCAACCGCGACGGGCCGCCAGCAAACATGGATGGCCCGGGACCGAGCTATGGCCCTGGTCGTACTCAAGGTCCTCCCGGCGGTGGGGGATCTGGATGGTTGGAAAGGTGTGTGGAAATCTGTCTTGACGCGAACCCATGCTCATAACGCGCAACTCGCAGTCGACGTGCACAACGAGCCGCTATGACATTCAACATCTGGCCAAAGAGCCCGGAGCCCCGTCGTCACGATGAGTGCGTTACATTTCGATTATGAGTCTTGCGCACGTCGCTGACCTCCCGGTTTACAGTTCAGACGATGACCGCCATAAATCGTCCAAGAAGCACAGCAAGCGGCGTCGCTCTCCGTCACCTACTGACTCGTCATCTGAGGATGACCGGCGCAGGCGTAAGGAGAAGAAGCGTTCCCGTCACAGCGAGTCGAAGAAGAAGAGCAGCAGCCATCGCAGCAAGCACCGGCACCGGGACGACGACTCAGACCGTTCGCGCTCTCGTGAACGCAGCAAACGTCGTAGCCGGACGCACAGCCGCGACCGTCGTCGTACTCGTGAGCGCAGCATGTCCCGCGAGAACGATGACGACTGGGTCGAAAAGAGTGTACCTGCACCACTCGCCGCGCCTTCCACACACGCCATTGCACCTGCAACATCCAAACATGCTCCGATGGACGAAGACGAGGACGAGCCCGGTCCCAAGCCCGAGTTCACCGACGCCGATAGAGCTCGCACACTCGACGAACGCGCGTACGGTGGCCAGCTCCTACGCGGCGAAGGTTCCGCCATGGCAGCCTTCTTGCAGACCGAGGACGGCACGAACGCGCGCATCCCTCGTCGTGGTGAAATCGGCTTGCAACCCGACGAGATCGAGAAGTTCGAGAGCGTAGGTTACGTGATGAGTGGTTCGCGGCACCGCAGGATGAACGCTGTGCGCATGCGCAAGGAGAACCAGGTCATCAGCGCCGAGGAGAAGCGCGCGGTGCTCAAGCTCCAGAAGGAGGAGCGCGAGCGGCGCGAGGCGTTGCTTAGGGAAGAGTTTAAAGAGCTCGTGCACGACAAGTTGAAGAACACCGTCGCTGGTCCGCGTTTGTAGGCTTGCAGTCTTCGAAGAATGTATTATAATTGCGTCTCTGCGCTCTGGTTGTACATGCTTTGCGGGCCACTACCTCGTCTTGCATCTCACTTCTTCGTCCTTCACGGGGTGCAACATGATCTTGTTCGGATGGCCGGGCTGCATCCCACTATGCCCTTTCGACCAATCGTACGACACAGCGTAGGCAAGGATATTCCCGTTGCGACTGAACGCCGTCGTCGCGATCGGACCGGGCGCGGCAGGGAAATCTACAACAGCGAGTGAGTCTGGGGAGTGTGCGGCGGATGCAGTCTGAGTACGTACTCTTCAAGCGCGCTCTCGCATCCTTGTCCCACATCGATATCGTACCGTCGGAGCCTTGGCATTCGTTCAGCGAGAAGAGCGAGTGATAGAAAGGTCTCGACATCACCTGCCGTCAAGAACGTGCCATGCACCGGATGCCACTGGACGTCGTTTACCGCGTATACAAGCGTGTTGGCCTTGTTCTCTTCTTTGCGATGGCAGCGGAACGAGTAATTGTTCCTACGAGAGCGCGAGTCGGCGATTGCGCACGAGGACGAGGAAGTCGCGAAAACGTTACCCTTTGCGCTTCGGGTCGGCCCATTGGATCGCAACTCGTCCTTCGACGCTCCCCACTGCGTAACCGTCCGCGGAAGGGAAGCAGGAGATGGTGCGGGTCTGCCACTTCAGTGGCGACTCGAGCGTCTGACGGTGTAGATGGTCAGCAACGTAGAGTAAGAATGGAGGTACGTACTTCGACAGGCTGGCCAGGTTGGTTCAGATTGAACACCTGGAGCTTACGCTCTGAGCTACCGACGACCATGAGCGGGAAGACAACATCCAGCGCGTAGCATTTGCCCGCAAGCTGGACGCTGGCGATGGGGTTTGGCGAGCGCAAGTCCCAGTACTGCAGTACAACGATATCAGCAAAGTTCCATCTCCTGAAGTCACACCGCACGATTCTACACCTGGTTCGAGGATGCAGACGCTTCACGGATTCCGAGAATCACAAGAAGTGTTCGTCTTGCCATTTCGACGTCGCCACAATCGGCTGGTGTGCTTCACATGTCACGTACTTTGAGTGTCTGGTCCCAGCTGCCCGTCACAAGGATGGCCCCAGCAGAAGGTGATTCCAAGAACTTGACGGCCTTGACGGCGTCGTCGTGTTTCGCGACAACGGCACTTTGACCCGAGGTCAAGTCGTACGCGCGCACGACGTTGTCGGCGCCGCCGGAGATGATTTTACTCCCATCCTTAGAGATGTTAGAGCTGATATATATTGCATTCGACCGTGTGGTGACTCACCTTGCTGTATGTGACGGACAGTGCTGGAGCGGTGCCTTCGTGCGCGTACATGGCTTTCCCCTTCGTCTGACCATCTGGCGCAACTTCATATATTCTGACCTGCCCATGTTATGTAAGCCTTGTTGTACAGACAAGTTACTGATAGTGCGTACCTCGCCGTTCCAGCTCGCGGCCGCGAGGAAGTCTGCGGTAGGACAGAAGGCGAGCGCAGATATGGAGTCAGTCGGCGGATCTGCGACCTCTATGTCCGCTTGCGGCTGGGTCAGCGTATTGGTCCGTGGAAACATAGCTGGCGCGCGCAATGATGGTAAGAGGACAAGAGACGCGTGCGGGATTCACCGGCGCTCGACGCGACTTGAATCTCCTTTAACTTTCGGCACCGAAACCCGTGACTCGTTGTCGGTTCTTCTCGTCTTCTGGTCGCGTCAGGCACCTCCCAGATCTCAGACCTTCCTGCTTGTAACAACAGGCGCCTGTATGACGATGTCAGCCAGCTTGCGACGACTGTCAGGTAGTCAGCGCGCGCAAGGTCGCTGGCGGACAAGCACCACCGCAATGGAATGGCTGAAGGCGGCAGTGGCGGGCTCGCTCTTTGTCGTTGCCGTCTTGTCTGTCGCTTATCGACACCGATGATCCAGACACTTGTTCGAGCAGGCTACACGCGCGGTTCCGGTCGGATGGCAAGCCTTTGCACTGTATAACGTTCAGAGCGGCAGGCGCTCCGTTCCATTCAACTTGCATTCCCCTTCGCTTGTGTTACGGTGCCGCGGGACGGTCGGGTTCACAGTTCCTGCCTATCGCGGCGATCTGCCTCTGGACAGAGGCCGTTGCAAAATAGTGACCGGTATTAGTTCCTGACCCGAAGTCCGGCATGCTGTATTCTTGGCTGCACTCTAGTGCGGGTGTCACGATTATTCTGGTCGAATATGGAGGTTAGTACACCCCGCCTTGCTATTGCGACGCACGCACATCAGCGAGCGTTGTGTAGATGCACATACGTTCGGGCGCTTCTGCCAGTGATAGGGCGCGCGCACCCAGGAATCCGGCACTGCCTCTAAACTCCCGCAATCTGTCGACCCGAGACGCGCGCGCTGGACAACTGGACGCGATGTATAGTAGCTGCTAGCGTTCCTCGCCCTTCGCACGCACCCCTTCACGCACAGCTTGCTCTTGAGAATATGCCTCCCACCCAGAATGAGCGCATCCATACGGACCACGAGCCGCGTAGACGCCACAACCTCGGCATCAGGCTCGATGGCGCAGACATGTATGTGAGGCTTCCCGAGCCTTATCAGACACCAGCCGAATTCCAACTCAAAATACCTGTTCGCGGAGAGAGGGCCGTCGATATAGGGAGATGGATGGCGAACTGTAAGGGCGAGGTCCGATGGTCTGCAAGGCAGCAAAGGAACTCTATAAACGAAGTGTGAGGCATGACGAGGAATGTACATGACGAGTCATACC
>KV425932.1:49646-70874 GCA_001632375.1 Exidia glandulosa HHB12029
GACTCCTCAGCTACCTCCTCGATGACGGCCTCCTTGACCTGCCGGACTGCGCTTGGCCACGGCGCATATGCATTCCTGCAGTCACGCTGGATGTGACCAAGCTGCTTGCACTTGAAGCAGATCTGCTCGCTGTGCAACTTCTGTGTGCGCCGAGCGCGATCCACCTCCATTGCATCCGGGTTGAGCGGCGCAGGCTGGGTGGCCTTCTCTGCTACCACCACCGGCGTCATCATTGTCGATGCTGCTCCGACACGTGACCGAGCGGGAGCAGTCATCAGACGAGACACCGGTTGTTGCGCCTGCGCCTGCGCCAGGTCCTCGAGTGCCTTGATGAGCACGGCCACTCCATCCTCCCTCCCTCCCTCGCCTGCATGGCGACGTACTCTCGCAGAAGGAGGTCGCGGACGTTCGCATTGAGCCCCTCCCACAGACGCTCGAAGACGAAGCTAGTCTTGCGGTCAGCTGGCGCAAGACGGTTACGAACGTTCTTGAAGTGCGCGATGTAGTTGGCAAGCGACTGCGAGCCTTGCGTCATGGACAGAAGCTCGCGGGTTGCTGACGCCGCCTCGTTGGGGTTGCCGAACCACGTAAGGAATCCAGTGCGCCACTGGTCCCAATCGTCGCGCAGAGCCATGCCGGGCTCAGTCTCGCCCATTGACCATGAGAGCGCCGTGCCACCAAGCAGCGCCTCGGCATCCAACACGCGGGTGCGGCCAGTAGTGATACGCGCACGCTCGAAGTAGTTCTCCATACCGCGGATGAAGTCACGCGCTCCGGTGTGCCTCGCGCTCGCGGTCAAGCCATCCGGGTTGAAGCGCTCGGGCTTAGTCGCCTTGCCCGCGCCTTCCCCGCCACTAGAAGTGCGAAGACGGATGAGCTCATCTTGCAGCATGACGTTGCGCTCCTCGACGCGGATAATGCGGTCACGGAGGTCCTGGGTCTCGGCGTAGAGCGACGCCTGCAGCTTGTGATACTCGCTCTCCACCTCGACCCTGTAGTCGACTAGAGCTCGCGTGACCTCCGAGTGGACCCAGGCCACCGGGTCATCTGCTGGCGGCGGCTGCTGTTGCGCGTCCTGTTGCTCGTGCTCTTCCATCGCCCGTGCGTGAAAATTTTAGAAGTTCTGTCCAGGTGTAAGGGCGAGGTCCGATGGTCTGCAAGGCAGCAAAGGAACTCTATAAACGAAGTGTGAGGCATGACGAGGAATGTACATGACGAGTCATACCTATAAACGAAGTGGACAGAACTAGAGTACCGGAGCTAGCCGTAGCGGTAACTATACAGCATCGGACATAGCCGTGTCTCATGACACGAACATAGTCACGCTCGAGGCCAAAGCCAGCTTGCTCTGGAAGGAGGCGGTGTATCGGGTATGCAGTCACTGGTAGATGACGTATGCACAAGCTGACAGTCTCGCAATTGCTGCAGGAAAGGTTTTGGAACCTTATGCAGCAGCTCCCCGACTTGGACCGCTCCAATCTTTCCGAGTCGCAGGTCTTCGCTTTCGACTTGGCAATGAAGGACATCAAGAATGCCGTCCAAGCCATACCCCGTACTAAGACTGGAGCTCGTGTCACGACGTTTCGAGACATGCTGACTACATGTTTCGCTGATGGCGTGAAGGACGATATCGAGAGTCTTCGCAAGGCGCTTCATCTCGGAGACGGCTGTGCTATAGCGGTCAGCACCCTCCCCGTACCCGCGTTCCTCCCTCTGACCAAAGTCCAGAAATTTGGGCGTGTCTGCCAAACGCACCACGATCAGGTTGTCCAGCAGAGGAAAGCTGTTCAACTCTGGTTGCCTCGGCAATATGTTCTCTGGGCCTTGGGAATCGACGACATCGACACAACCACAGGCGAGGCAGCCACGAAGCTTACGAGTTGGTTGGGAAAGATGGAAGATGCTATAAAGCGCTATAGGTCTTTGGAATTGCCGGAAGGCGATACTGGAATAGCTACGGACGAGAAAAGTCTTCCGCGTCAGCCAGCGCCGTCTGGTCCGCATCCACTTAAGCCTCGACCCAAATCTTTCCCGGACCACTTGCCTAGTAAGTTGGCCTGTCTGCTTCCCATTCTGCGGGTATGGTATTGACTACGAGTGACTGGTAGAGAAATCCAGCGCCGAAGGAAAGAAGAATGTGCCGAAGAAGCACGTTCACTGGCAGGCACCAAGCGAAACCTGTGAGTATTGCAATCAACGCGCTACTGCTCGCCTCAGACCGTTATAGTCAATGACCTCACGGGCTCTATGTCCTCTGTTGAGACGAAACCCCTAGCGCATGGAGCGTTTTCCAGCGTGTTCAAGGGTGTAATCACAGACCGGGACGGCAAACCTCAGGTGAGTAGGACTAACATGCTAGCCATCCTGCTCATTTAATACTCTTACCCAAGGTCGTCGCCCTGAAAGTTATTCACATACATGACAAATCAGACCTCGATGTCAAGAAGGCGAACAAGGTTCGATACGGCCGAGATGCGTTGTTTCAAGCTGACCCGTGCTTGGAGCGTGTACGTAGGGAACTGTACCTCTGGAGCACTCTCAGCCACCGAAACATTCTCCCTATCCTTGGCACCAGCGAGCTTCCTCATGCCTTGTGCCCCGCATTTGTTTCGCCGTGGTGCGAGCATGGCAGTCTCACCAGCTATATCGCGTGGTGGAGTGATCAACACTCTGGATCTCCTGTCATTAGCATCGTCCTCGACTTGGTACGAGTCTCTTGCTCGTTCGTTTCATCGCCCATTACTAATTAGACTCAAGTTGGAGCAGCTCTTGGATGTGTTACGCTATCGTGCGTGCATCGTATCACTATCGATGACGTGACAATGTACTCACTTCATATATGTATGCGACCAGTTCAGGAACGAACGAAGCCTGTGGTACACGGAGATCTCAAAGGGGTATGTGAGCACATTCGTCTTATGTTATCCGCTCTGGGTGCTTTGTAGAGACCACGGCATGACCACTGACACCGCTTCACGTCGCGAAGGAGAATATCTTCGTCAACAAAAACGGTTCCCTGAAGCTCTGCGATTTCGGGCTCGCGAGAATGGTCGGATTCATCGGCTCCGTCAATCTGGAGTCCTCCACCGTGAATGCAGGAACCCTCTCGTTCATGAGCCCGGAGCGTTTAGCATCAGACGATGCCCCGCCAACGATCTACTTCGACATGTGGTCGTTGAGCTGTGTGTTTGTCGAGGTTCGCTTCCCGACTTCGGGCAACGTCTGGCAATCGTACTGACAGTCAGTAAACTTAAAGATGTATACTGGACGTCCACCGTATCACGGGCCTCTCCCTGCGATCGTCATGGCTATACAGCGAGGCGGTCCTGCACGTCCGCGTCACCTTACGAATGAGCTATGGAGTCTTGTATCGGTGAACTGGGAGCGCGCCGTAGAGCAGCGCTTGACGCCTCGTACCATGTTGGATCGACTTCGCCTGCTTAGGCAGCAGAACAAATCTGGGGAGTCAGTTCCGACGAAGTGAAGGGGGAGGGGGGTAGAGAACACTTTATACACTGTAATCCATAATGACACAATCCTTCCTCAGTCGCTAGGTCTGCGCGAGAAAATAACGAGGATCGCCCCAGCAGAAGGTGACTCGAAGCGCCTGACGGCCTTGGCAGCGGCGTCATGTTTCGCAACAACGACGCTTTGGCCCGAGGTCAAGTCCAACGCTCCCGCACGTCGTCAGCGCCGCAGGAGAAGACTTTGGTCCCGTCCTGAATGTTGTTAGAGCTGCGTAATATATAGTAACGTTCGCTCGCTCACCTTCCTGTACAGACGGACAGCATCCACCGCCGGAGCCGTGCCGTCGTGCGCGTGCTTTGCTTCGTCTGACCATCTGGGGCGACTTCATATATCCTAACCTGCGCACGCTCAGATTGAGCTTTGTCGTATGGACATGGTAAGTAAATTGCCGTTCGAGCTCGCCGCCTCCAGGAACTCCGCGGTCCGACAGTATGCGAGCGCGTACAGTATATAGCGCGTACAGTATATGGAGTCCGTTGAGGGGTCCGAGTCTATGTCCGCAAGTGGCGGTTTCGTCAGCGTATTGGTCCGTGGAAACATAGCTGATGATAAGGGGTCAAGAGATGCGTGTCGGATTCACGGGTGGCTCGACCGCGAGTTGACACTCATTCGATACCGAAACCCGTGACTCGAGTCCTTCAAGACTCTTACCGCCGGTGCTTACTACGCGGTGGTATTGAATGAAACTATTGGCTGACCTTGATTTCAAGTCGAACAAAGGTGCTCCGCGGCACTTTTGGAGGCCAAATATTCAGCCTTGCTCAGCAGCCGGGACACGATAACTCGACGGCGTTACTGGCATGGGCACCGAGAAGTAAGGGACAGCCAAACGCGCAGGTACTCGTCGTTCGCACGGAATCAGGGAACACAAACATCAGGGAATGGCACCGTACGCGTCTCGTTGCCGCCTCCAAAAGCACCAGGCAGCCAGAATGTCCTGTTAGGTTGGTAAGCTCAGGAGCAGAAGATAGGATGGCTGAGTTTCACAGGTGTTGTACCGAAGATCAGAGCCGTGGCAAGGGGAACTATGAAAACAGCCGGCGATCAGGATTACAGCGATCATGTAGCTGTTACTCACCGGAATCAGCGAAAGACCACATCGCCTCTCGTATGCCTCTTGAGGGATCCGAGATGAGTAGCATGCTGCATGCGAATTAGCATTGAGTCAGTCTCAACTATGCTTTTATGCCCACCATGCGCTGTGGCTAATGTAAGAAATTATATGAACACCCCACTTCAACGCTTACGCACCCCATGGCAAGAAGGCAGTAAAATTCGAATAAGACCAATCGAAGCAGGATTTGCTTCCATGGCTTCATCGGCGCGAGTATGAGCTGCTTGTATCCCGAATAACCACGTAGAACGTCCTTCAGCCCACTCCAGTACCTACATAGCAGGTCCACTGTGTTGCGTCAACATGCAGCAAGGGAAGCGTGCACCGCAAAAGGACGTACCCGTCAGAACGACTGACACGAGAGTGGCGCCGGCAGCGATTGCTTCGGCAGATCGCATGCTGTATTCCAAGCCAAGTACCAGTGAACATGATTCACAAAGAACTTGGGTGAGCGTGCGTACACTTCGTGGTCCCCCTTGATTGCGCAAACGAGGACGTCCCGCTCGATCGTCAGCTCGTCCCACTTGGTCTGGAAGATCTACGAACAGCAACCAGAGGCGACGGGCAGGTGTCCATCAGCAAAGTGGCATGCACGGGACCTGCGCTATACGCACATGGAGCAGCGACATCTCATAGCCTGCTACGCCGAGAATAGGTATTGACGCAAGCTAGAGTAGAGCCCGATTCGCCTGAGCCATCCGATGGGCACGGACCCAGACAACGCACGAGATAGGTTGTCCGCATTGGGACTTCCTCCTCTCCGTCCGCGCGTGGCGATCCGCAATAAAGCTGAAGGTTATCAGTACAAGTTTGTAGGAAAGAGAGCGACGTACAGAGATTGAATAGCTCACGAGCGCGGCAGATGCCCTACGCAGAAAAACGTGAGACTCTCTGCCCTCCGAGCTGCGTGCTTCGTACATCACCACGGCACCGAGAGTTGTAGCGAGTTGTGCGTAGCAAATTCCCCGAGGAGGGACATCCTCGTTCATATGTCCAGTATAAAGCCTACACAGTGATTACGCCTTAGTTCCTTGTCGCGATGGGCCTGTTGAATACTCACAATATGCAGACGCCAACGGAGTACATGACCCACGGAAAGAGCATGCTGACAAGAAGTGGATTGCGTTGTATGTTCCGCGCGAAGAGGATCGTTCCTATGAGCAGAGGGAGAAGAACCTGCCCGCCCAGGATGGCAAAGCCGAAACCGAAGACCTGTAACGCGACTTGCGACTGTGGCATGGTGGTAAAAGAGAAACGAGCAGGAGGATAGAGCGGAGAGGGGAGCAGTCAGTTGAGTTAGCTTGCAGATCGCGTACTGCCTCGTCAGCGGACATCGCAGAGGAAGCGTGCCAGAATGTGACGGCGATGGGCAGGGGCCAAATAGTAACGCGCGCGGGTGCAGACCCGGTCGCCCGATGTGGTGTCGAACAGTCCGAGGCTGCTTGCAGTGTGTACGGCACGCGAGCGATCCAAGACATATTCGTCTGTACGGCTATCCACACTGGCGCATCCATTATTCGAGACGAGAGCATACGCCCGGGGCGGGAGCCGAGATCAGGAAAGAGCACGCTGGCCCAGCCTGGCGGTGCGTACTACGCAGGGGCGCGGTAACTGCGTACTACATGCTGCTGCACTAGATTATATCTTGCGATAGAGGCCATGCGGTGGATCCAGTGGGTGTGGTTGCAGCTGTAGGACAAGGGGCGGATCGGATTTGAGATCGTGCTCAGGCTTTCGTTCCAGCTACCAATTTCTGACGGCACGAATAGCAAGCGCACATCTCCATCTCCATCCATTCCATGTCATACACGATCATCATGATTCATCAACTAAACATAGTTCAAGTTACTACGCTCTCCAAATGGCCGCCTAACCGCTCGAACAGGCTTCAGGTTATCGCCCGCGTTGAGTTGTTTGACGCAATCCTCCCCAGCGGTACCGCGTTCCCGCAGACCTCGAAGACGGCTGACCGTTTCTCGCGCAGACAGGCGGCGTAACGGCTCATAATCCCAGTTCGCATGGATTACCTCCCACACTTCGTCCGTCACGCCTACAGGGCGAGCAGGTCGCTGACCCTGCGATACGGCGAGGATAACGCCTATGATTGTGGTGTGTTCTGGAAACGGTGGGCGGCCGGTGAACATCTGCATTCAACACAATCAGTATAAGTCCTGGGGCTGGGCGATGTGAATCACCTCGACGAAAACGCAGCTTGACGCCCACATGTCGCTATGCACTGTGGCGGCAGGACAATCGATCTGCTCTCTACTCATGAAGCGCACTGTTCCGCGTCCATCTGAGTTGGACGACTCCAGGTTGAGTGATCCGACGTGGCCCTTCGTGCGCGAGAGGCCGAAGTCGCTGAGTTGGAGGACGCCGTCGTCGGTGACAAAGATGTTGTCCTATGCGTTTGAGCGATCGGTAAGTATCAAGTGTCAGGAAGTGGATACGTACTCCTTTGAGGTCTCCGTGTACAATTGGCGGTTCGTGCTCATGTACTGTTGTGTATCAGACTTGCGTCCGTCTGCCCGGGACTTTGTCAGGGACTCACAATAACGGAGAGCTTCTAACAGCTGGCCGAGCTAGGATGGGGTGAGAACGGCTCCTGCACACAGGTAATGAACTAAGTACCATGTCTAGGGTCAGGCTAATCCTCTGGGAGGGTGCTCCGCCGGCATGTTGACGATCGATGTACTTGCAAACATTCCCGTAGGCGCACCACGGCGAAACCAGGGATGGGGTATCATCCCACTGGCGATATATGCCTATAATCGGCAGAATGTTGCGATGCTTTAGACCGCTCCAGATATGAAGCTCTCGTCTCAGACGCTGGGAATGTCAGCGATCACTGGCAGGGGCTGAAACTCGAATATAACTCACCTTGAGAATGCGATGACTATCACGGCCGCAGACTTGGACGACTTTGACAGCAACAGTCTACGGATAGATATCAAGTTCTGGTGAAGGGGAAACTGACCCCGGAAGTACCTGCACTCCGTCGTGTTGATGCAGTGTGCCTCGGTGAACGATGGACGATGCACCGCGGGCGGAAGGACTCCCGCCAAAGAAGATGTCATCCGTAAGGTCAGGAACTTGGTTAGGTAAGCGGACGTTCGCTTTGAGTGATAATGGATCATACACGCCGATTGCCCGAGATGAAAGTGCTTGAACGGGCAACGACGTCGTCAATGCTGTGAATACGAATAATGGAAGAACCGCTTACCTCTTCCGCTATATTACCGCTTGTGGCCGCTTTCTTAGGCATACTGTTGGTGTCCTCTGTAGGTTGCAAGTTCTCTAAGAGGAATATGAGCATAATATCTCCAATGGTCAGACGTGGACCTCACCAGGATCTTCTTCCGGCTGAGGTGTGTGACGTTCCTGATAAAGCGTCGACATCAGCGTGCAGTAGGGGTCGTCACACAACTCACAGGTTCAGAATACGCGACGGCAGTCTCCTCTGACGCTTCTGAGCCAGCGTCGTCGCCCAAGGGATCCGACCCGCCTGAGCCTGAGAGTCCAGGCTGGAACTCGTCGCTGGCGTATTGGTGATAGTACAGCCAGTCTTCGTAGAGCTTGACGGCGTCTTCGAGTTCGAGAATACATCGCTTCAACTCCGTGAACGCGTCGCCAGTGCCGTCATCAAACGACTGCAGTTGCAAGGCGTTCAGAACATAGCGTCGTCGCAGCCAGTCCTGCGCCGACTCCAGACTGTTCTCCAGCTGCTCTTGCTGGCGCAGACAAACGGGACCGAGGTACTTTACGGCCCCGCGGGTCAACGACGCGGGTAACAGTCGATGCAGTTGCAGACGTACCACAATCGTATCCGCGTGATCGGAGACAAGGGCGTGTCCTAGCTGCGAGACGATAGACCTAGCAGCAATTGGAAAACACGATGCGAGCAACGCCTGAGGCGATGCACGACGCGCCCATGATGCGTCTACGGCGTCGACGTCCCTTTGAACTTCGGCTTTGATCTGCTGTAGACATTCCCCCACAGTCTTTTTGAGATATGCGTGAGAGTGAGATGCAGTGCATTCGTCGTGATTGCGCCAGAGGTTCCAGAAAGACGTCTTCGCAAACTCAAAAGGTGTGCAGCAATGGAGATTGGGACGCACCTCGATGGCAACATCGGTCCAAAGTAGACGAGGATTGCTTTGATATACGACTGAGACAAGTAGCTTATGCGTCAGTTCGAGGATGTCGTCGTTACCGTTTGTTGGAATCTCCAATTGAAACTCTTCTGGCGTTTCGTAAGGACTCGGAAGGACGACGTAGAACGGGTCCGGAGTCAAGGTTGAAGCGTCGTCATGGAAGGATGCAGGACCTGCTGCATGACCCCTCGAATCGGTCATGGGAGGAGGTTGAGCAAGACGGCGGCAAAGAGCGGCTGTGCCGGGAGAACTTGCCATTCAACCAGCACGTGACGGCCGAACGTTCCAAACAATCCCGGGCAGTTTCCCTGTGACGACTAGACACTTGGTCGCGTTGAGAAAGAGGTTAGTCCTGTGAACAGGCTATGTGAAGGCTACCTGTCGAGTTTCTCCACACTCTCGTGCTATAGGCCCCCGGATTATCCCATGTGATGTCCGATCCTGGGAGAGGCTGTTTTGAGGGGGGCAAAATCGCCCAGGTTGCCCGCTTTTGGGGGGAGCAAGATCCATGCTCGGAAAACGCCGGAGGTCGCCGATATCGCCGAGAGCCACCGCGGAGGCTTTCCGGCGCTCTTTCTGGCTCCGCAGAGTGTCTGACACCACTCGTCCATGGCAACTATAATATTTCTTTCCAAACCGGGCAAGAGAAGTACAAAAACAATTGCTTTTATGCGGCCACGCGCGAGTTGTATTAGTCAGGACCATGCAAACAGCCACGAGGCCGAACACACGTCATCAATCTGCCGTGGATCGACACCCACCATGGTCGATTTTGAGGGGGGCAAGATCCAACGTGGCCTGCAACAAGGGTCGGTTCCGAGGGGGGCGAGATCTGACCTTCGCGCCCGAAAGAGGTCGATTCTGAGGGGGGCAAGATCGGACCTTTAGCGGGGTTAACCGGGGGCCTCGTGCTATCTGCAGAACGAAACTCATAATCTTCGGCAATGGACTTATTGAGAAACTCTGACATTACGTGCACTTTCATAAGCCTGGCGTGGTGCTCGGTCATCTGAATGCGTAGGACGTAGGAAGATGGTTGAGTATCCGAGATCGACAACAATGGAGTTTGCGCGTGGTTCGGATCGGCCCGAAGCGCGTCTCTCCTATTTGTCTTTCACTCAATCCATGGCGCACCAGCTCGCGGACGAAACGCTCGCCGAAATACTCGCTGACAGTCTGGTGGTTGACGACGCGGACTTTGCGGTTACGGACGCGAAGGTCTCGCCGTTCGCCACGGCGCGCGAATCCTCGTCGTCGGTGCTCGCAGTGTGCAAGCGCTGGGCGCGCGTCGGCACGCCGCTGCTGTACGAAACCGTGGTCTTGCGCTCTACGCCGCAGGCCCAGGCGCTCGCAACGGCGCTCAAGGAGAATAAGCAGTTCGGGAAGATGATCAAGAAGCTGCGTGTCGAAGGCGGGTATGGCGCGGCCGTGCCAAAGATCTTCAAGCTCGCGCCCAACATCACCGACCTATGCCTAAATCTGCGACTGTTTGCGGATGACAAGGTTGCTCCAATGTACAAGGCCCTCTTTGACTCGGTGAAGCCGCGGCGCTTGGTGCTGTGTCACGCCGAGGATTATTTCAACGACAACAAAGGCGTTCGATTCGCGCTCTCGACCCTATGTGAATGCATCAGTAACTGGGAGTCACTGGTACGTGCGCTGTATCTGTACAACGTATATTCATGACTGGACCGCCTTCAGCGAGTTATAGTACTGTCGGATATCCTGCTCGACGACGAGGAGCTGCCATCTGGCTGCTCGAGTTTTTTCGATGCACTGTGCTCTGCCTCCTCTCTTGAAGAGATACACGTCCCGCAGAAGTCGCCCAACTACGGTCGGTCCGACTACGAGGACATTTACTCTCGTCTGGCGGAACGGTCCTCGGTATCCATCATTCGCGTGGGATGGCCAGTGCTAGCGACCGATTACGGCTTCCCCGTGAACATGAAGGAGAAGCTGAGCGCAGTTGCCCAGCAAAAGCTTTGCTTTGCTCCGCCAAAGCGGACCATTAGCGCGTGCGTTGCCAGCTGCCAATGGGCACAGCTACGTCAGACTCATTCGCAGCATTCAACAGGTTAGAGGCTGTGGCGCAAGAAGTCGCTGCGAGTACCGTGCACCCCAACTTCACCCCCATGGCAGATGCTCCAAATGGCGTACGGGAGAAGATATGGGGTCTCATCATCCGACACGTCGTCGACTATACTCGAGGTGTCGAGTACAAGAAGGATTCTCGCTGGGATCTCCACTTTGACTCCAGCGATGATGAAGATCAGCCACCGCCTCGTCTTAAAGGGCCTGTTCTTCAGTGCATGCTTGTATGCAAGTTGTGGTCGGTACGTGGTCGGGTCTACGGCTGAAGTAGCATTCCATTTTGACTTTGCTCGGCAGCGTCTCGCAGTTGAAGCTGCGTGTCGCGGCACCATATACGTCTCAAAGACAGAAACGTTCTTCAACCTCGTCGACTTTGCGTCCAAAAACCCAGAACTCTTCCAGCTCTGTCAACACCTGACTTTCTTTCGCGAGTGGTACATCAACAGCAAAGACCTTAGATGGGATGGCGTGGAAGATGCGGTATCGACACTCGTATCCCAAGCTCGCAATCTCGTTTCCTTCCGACTGAACACACTTCCGCTACCGCCCGATCTCTTGCAGATCCTCGGCCAGCACAGTGCCTCGTCCCTTGTCAAGCTGCATATTGCCAAAACGTCGAAAAGGAGTTATGCGCTACCGTCATTCGCTAGTCTGCGTAGCCTTCATATATTTGCTGGCGAGGCGAGCTTCGTGTACGATGGCTCTCCCCCTGCCTTCCCGCTACTCGAAGATCTGGATATTACTGGCGGTAGCGAACTCCTCCGTACTTTGGCACACTGCAGGTCAGTTTCTAGTCTCGGTTCGATTGCGTTAAGAGTCGATCTCATCACCCTCCGTAGCCTCCCTAATATTCGTACTCTGAAGTACAATTGCAGCGAAATTCGTCTTATCGAGTGTGTCGAAGGCGTTCGCGACTTCACTACCGCGCACGGAGACAAGCTCATACGTTTCGCTGGGAAGTCTACAACGCCATTCGCCCGTCTCATCCTGAATATGTGTCCCAACTTGACAACGCTCGACTTGTCAGCTACCGTGCGTGATCGGCGGTCATCCTGGCGAGAGGCGTAGAACTCATTTGTCTTCACGACGCAGCGCTGCCCCCCAAAAGCTACCGAATTCTGTCCTGATACTCAACATACGGCGCTCGAAGAACTTGTCATCTGTCCACCGCATCAGCTTGGGTATGTCTCATCCTGCAAGCGGGGTTGATGCAAAAGATTTACAGCGAAAACAACAGAGCTGCCAAAGAAAACGAGGTGTTCGCGGCTACCTGGGCTCCGTTCCTGGACGTGCTACGTAAGCACACATTCCCAGCCCTCGAAACGCTCAAGGTAGATACCTGGGGCGACGAGCAATTCTGGCCTATGACACCGTGAGCGTTCCACTTCCGCCGTCCGGTCATATATGGTGTGCTGATGCTAGTCTTGTAGACGCGACATTGCAAAAAGCCCATTGCCAGCTGCAGCAGAACTGTTACTAGAGCGAGGCATCCGCATGGTAGACGGTATGGGCAGGGGGTGGAAACCACGCCTGACGAATCGCAAAGCCGATAGCAATCGTCAGTAAGTAGTGGAGTCGGTGAGATCGAGCTTGGAGATCGCTGCGGGAGGACGCCATTAATGTTGGTTACTTTACAGTCAAACATAATAGCAGTCGACGTGGGTTTACGCGTCAAGTTACACACAATAGTATGGATAGACTCGCCAGAGTCATAATCGATCCCGGGACGAGATCGGCGCACTAGCTCGAGCCATCGCGAGCTCCGACGTATTGGCACTTGACTCGTACCAGCTCGCATCGCACCAGGAACTCTGCATCTGTGACCATTACGCTCGCTCGACTCCTGCACCGAGGGCTCTTCACGTTCCGCACATCCATTCGCGTGGTTTCGACGCGTAACGTCATCGCGACTTGCAGACCGACGCTGGGAAATTTCTTGAGGGCTATTACAACTGCAACCATGGCCAGGAAGTCTCGCAAGGCTCTCGCAGAGGTCGCCCCGAGCCAGGAAAAGGAGGAAGGCGCGTCCGAGGTCGCTGATACCCCAGCCAAGCCTCGCAAACGACGAATGAGGGCGAAACCTGCAGCTGAAGCGGCAAACGCGGACCATGCCGACGCGACGGTAATGGACAATGCTGGAGTCGACGGCGAGCCCTCTGTGACCCCGAAGCGCCGGCCGACACGCTCGTCCAGAAAGCGAAAGACAGTCGATGACGCTGTTGAAGACGGGTCTGTCTCCGGCGAGGAATCGGACCTTATGCCTCTGGAGGACGACGAAAAAAGCCCCAAGAAGAAGCCGCGCAAGCCCAGGAAGCCGCGCGAGCCGAAGCCTGATCCAGTGTACACAATTCCTGATGTCAAGACCCTGCCGACGACCTTCAAAGGCCGTTTGGGTTACGGTCAGCTCCAGTTCCAGGTGGTACAGAACCCAAGCTAACGTAGATGGCTGCAGCATGTCTGAACACCATCCTCCGCAACAAGAAGCCTGCCAAGGACGCCGTCTTCTGCTCGCGCACGTGTCGCATCGCGACCATGCAGGAACACGGCGTTGATTTCGCCAAGGACCTCGGGCTGAAGAACGCGAGGGACCTGCTCGCCCTCGTCGAGTGGAACGAGGAGAACAACATCCGATTCATGCGCGTGTCGAGCGAAATGTTCCCGTTCGCGTCGCACAAGGTGTGGGGATATAGCCTCGAGTACGCGCGGGCGGAACTTGAGGCCGTGGGCAAGAAGGCGAAGGAGTATGGGCATCGCCTGACGACGCACCCAGGGCAATTTACGCAGCGTAAGCCACCGCATAGCAGTGTTGGGCGTGTGCTGACATGGATGACAGTGGGGTCGCCTCGCGACGAAGTTACGGAGAACGCAATCCGTGACTTGGAATGTACGTCCGCGAGGATGCGTTGACGATGCTCAGTGCTGATGCCGCGTAGATCATTGCGACCTGCTCGACATGATCGGCTTGGGCGTAGACAGCGTCATGATAATCCACGGCGGCGGCACGTATGGCGACAAGGAAGCGGCGCTCGCACGCTTGAAAGACAGCATTGCGAACCGCCTGCCTGCGCGGGTACGCGCGCGACTCGTACTCGAAAACGACGAGATGTGCTTCTCGGCCGAGGATCTCCTGCCGCTCTGCGAGGAACTTGACATCCCACTCGTCTTCGGTGCGTACATTGCGCGTCTGTCTTGCCGCTGCTGAGCGACGACGGCAGACTATCACCACGACTGGATCCTGCCGTCTAGCATTCCACCGAAGGAGATCATCGCCCGTGCGAACGCTATCTTCGCGCGGCGCGGCATCCGACCCAAGCAGCACTTGAGCTCGCCGCGCCCGGGCGCAGTGACGGTCATGGAGAAGCGCGCGCACGCCAATCGCTGCGAGACGCTCCCGCCCGACTTGCCGGACGACGTCGACCTGATGATCGAGGCGAAGGACAAGGAGCAGGCCGTTCTGCACCTCTACAGGATATACCAGCTACAGCCAGTTATACACAGTGCGTGTGCAGGTGCAGAGGACTGGCGGGGTTGGGCTGATTGGATATGATATTGTAGAGAGCTTGCGACCGCCAGCAGAAAACGAGACGCTTGCGACCAACGGGCGCAAGTCGCCGAAGAAGCGCAAGCGCAAGGGCACCGAGGACAGCGACGATGAAGCAGGGGAGGTAGCGGCTGGTGCAGACGGCGATGAGGTCGCGGCCGGCGACGAGGACCTCAGCAACCCGGAGCTGGCGGACGTCCAGGCGTTGGCAGAGCACGGCATGGCGGAGGCGCAAGCGGTTCAAGAAGCCGTTGCTGTTGCTGTTGCCGCCGCCGCCGCGACCCCCGATCGGACGCCGAGGAAGAAGCGCAAGACGAAGACGGAGTGAAGAGCATGGTCGAGGCGGTCCGTCGCGCGCATCGCACATGACTGTACCCAGGACCGCAGTGGGGTTTGTCGACAGTGCGAAATATGATCATACTTGGTCAGGGCGACGAGTAGGGGCCGTGTGAGTCTGCACCCATTCATCGCCTTGTCGCTCCCATGTTGGGCCGCGAGAAGTTATCAGCGTGCGCCCATTTACCCATGTTGGGCCGCGAGCAGTTATCAGGGTGCGAAGCGTCGTGCATGTCCTGGAGAAGCGATTGAGGATCGCAAGAATGAGGTCAAGGTCAAAGTCGTTCTGGCAAGAGTACCCTGGAAACTTGAGGGTACGGAGGCACGGGCACATGGCGAGTACCGCTTCTATAAACCTGCAACACCTCTGCCAAGAGGTGAGTATGATGCACAACCAGAAGTTCTGAAACCGTCCCACCTCGTTATCTGGCTCGAAGTTGAACGTCAGGAATGATATCACCTCGATCCTGGCCGTCTTGACGTCGGAGGGAATGGTTACAAGACCGTAGATTGACGATTCTAAGCATAGCTCGCCGATATGTACGTCCGCAGCGTTTAACAGCGCACATAACTCGCGAGCATACACGTACCAGTCCGTGGTGACGAGGTGTATACGACACCCTTTCGACAGCCGTCGAACGGATGGGTTGTTAGCCGCGTGATGCTCGAGGAGCTGGAGGAGTGGTTGGATTACGACATGAAGGTTCTCCAACAGCACACCCGGTCCTAGCATGGGCCAGATATCTTCCCGGGTAGAGATACATCGGCCCAACGACTTCAGATTGGGATGTCGTGCAATGAAGGACGCTATAGATGGTTGTACGGTCGTAGACAGTGACTCGAGATGGGGTAGGGTGCAGTTGTCGAGCACTTTGCTGGCTATGGGAAACCAACCGGAGTTGAAGGTGAACACCAGCACCCGAAGGTTGGTGAGCCGCTGTAGAGTCAATGCCAAGAGGGGCATGACTGTCAGAGCATCCGGGAGATTTGGGTCCTGCATGTCGATCGTCAACGCCCAATGTTCGACCAAGGACGCTATGTGCGCGTTTCTCCGTATCGTAGTGCAAAGCGCCTTAACGACCTTCCAGGAGGCCGTGAAATCCAAACGCTTCCAGACGAGCGGTCGTATCAGAGCGAGGAAGTGTTTGGAGCAACGGGCAGCAGCGAGGCGATCGCGTTGCGCGAGATTGCTGAACACGAGCAGCCAAATCTCGTTTGGCAATGCAGGCGAAGTCGGATAGAGCGTCGGCGGCATGCCCAGCAACGTCAGGCGCGGTCTGCTCCAGCGGTCCTGGGAGGGAAGTACTCGGATAGATGAAGGAAGAGGACAAGCCCGTTTCGTGATGCCGGAAACACGCGCGACACGATCCGGTTAAAATCAGCATCACGCATGAGAGAACTCTCGTCTAATCATTAATGTTATATCTATGTCTAAGTCAAACCATAAAGGTTCTAGGCAGGAACGGGTCTACACTCTTCATCCCAAATGCTGGAAGTTCGATCCAAGTCCCGTCCAACTTTTCCCATCTCCTGCCCCATGCAGTCACGACGGTATGCAGGGTCGTGCACGCGCGAGAGAACCGGGATAAGGTCTCCCTAAAGTATACGACCGACGCTTCAGTCGCGTCTATCACTTCGCCGGGGGCGCTCTCGAACTCGAGCGTTTGCACCCCGATGCACATAGTCAAAAGGTTCTGAGCACCGTCATAGCATTCATACTGGCTGACGGTTAGTGAATGCCACAAGGACTTTGAAGAACTTACGGCATGCCGCCGGAGGAACGTCAGTCGCAATCCATCTATGCGATCCGTCGTGACCCCTCCTGGGACACGACGTTGTACGAATAGATGGCCCGTGAGATGTAAGAGGCCGATCCGAACGTCCGTGTTGTTCAGCGCTGTACACAGTGCGCGTGCGTGATCCGTCCAAAACGCGTCGTCTAAGCGGACATAGCACCCATACGCCAGCCGGCGGTAGGGCGATCGTTGGTCGTAGTTGGTCAGCATATCGACTAGAAGTGCTGCATGCGCGCTGATATACGCAAGCTGACAGCCGGTCCCAAGCCGCCGGCCAATGTCCCAAGATGACCGATGCATCGAGTCCAGCGCCGTGATAGTGGGGTGGCTGGCGACGAAGTCGACGTTCTGCTCCGTTAACGCCATCTTGAGACTTTCCAGGCGAGGGAAGATGCATTGCTTCAGCATCCCAGACTGGACCTTCGTCCCGAAGTGAAATACGAGGACGCGAAGGTTGACCAGTTTCGACAGAGCGGAAACCAATACGGGAAGGACGACGAGAGCATCCGCCCATGCGCCCCTCAGCGTCGTATCAGAGAAGAGGTCGAAGTGTTGCACAAGTGCTGCGACGCTTGCATTCCTGCGGAGGGTGATGCATATGCGTTTCGCCTGAGGCCAAGGGATACGGAGGTGTAAAGTCTTCCAGAAGAGGGGGACAGCTCGCGCGTAGAGGTGTCTAGAGCAGCGAGCAGCGCGTGCTTGGTCTCCTCGAGACAGGAGGTCGAGGACTTCGAGAAGAAGTTCGTCTGGGAGGCAGCACAGCCGATCGCGCGCCACCGACATTGCCTTGACAGTCGAAAGTGGCTCTGCGCGATGGCAAGCACAACGTACGACGTGTACGAGGCGAAGCTGCGGAACTAGCCGACTCTGCCAATGTTTTGCGTCCCCAGAGCCATGGTCGTGGTGAGCCTCGTTTTTCTGAGGCAGGGAGCAGTAGTCCGAGAAGCCAAGGGGTTCGCCGGCGTTGTCCCAGATCAAGAAAAAGACCCAGACAGGTCGCATAATATATATCGCGGCACAGGCGTGCGGGTCGCGCTCTTCCCGAGCCCAGACGTGGCTCACATGCACGTATCCGAAGAGGTGGACTGCAAGGCAGCTGAAGGGGCGATGGTCAGTGCGAGAAAGCGGGGTTCGGTGCCACGGTTCCGGACCCGCCGGTGGATCTCTGTTCCCACCACATCCGAATATGTCGATTAATATTCGCCAGGCCAGGGTACGCAAGGCACGTGTGCAAGTCATGGTGACTGAACAACCTCCAAGCCGGAAGATATGCTGGGAATGCAAGCGTGTAACCTGCAGGTGCGCTCCGTCGGGTGCAAGGCACGTGGGAAGGTTGACATGCCCCGCAGAACCTTCCTGAGAACTATACAATGCGAATGTGTAATTCAGATCTCTTCTTTATCATACTGCGCCTTAACTCTTCGAATAGACTCGTATCACATCTTGACTTGGCCGCAACTTTCGTTCGTCGCAGAGGACGCGAAAGGACGAGTGGTTGGCTACATCCTGGCAAAAATGTGAGCGCGTATTGCGCCCGTTGTCAATGCTGACGCTTCGCACCATTCCTAGGGAAGAAGATGACGAACAAGAGCCTCATACTGCGTTCGCGCCGTATGGCCATGTCACATCCATATCAGTTCTTCGTCCTTATCGTCGTCTTGGACTGGCGAAGACCCTCATGCTGCAGTCCCGTACGAGGTATTCGTTACGGCCAGTGACTACCCTTTAACCGTCTGCCGCAGAGTACGCCATGGCGACTGCATACCGAGCTGCATTTTGCAGCTTGCACGTACGCAAGTCCAACCGCGCCGCTCTAGGGCTTTACCGGGATACACTTGGCTTCGAGGTCCATAAAGTTGAAGCTGGCTACTGTGCGTCGTCTCCTTGCAAAAGAATATGGTAAGCTGGTAGCTGACGGCTTATGCAGATGCGGATGGCGAGGACGCTTTGGCTATGCGTCTGACCTTATCACCTCGAGATGATTGACCGTCTATAGCATTCAATAACAATGGAAGGTGTCGCTGTCTGGGTTGGCGCGGAGTTATCGTACTTGCACGCGGCCACAAGTGTTGTCCGGCGTAGAACTGGTTAGCATCCCACTCTTCAGCCGCCCATCGATTACTGAAAGACTGTAGTGTCACTATAAACATGATATTGAGCAACTTCACTTATACCGCTTCACGGTGTTGAATCGTCTTGCGTAGTCCCTCCTATTATTCAACGAGTGCTGTCGCCTTTGCGAAGCTTTAGCCGCGGTTTCCACCCTCTACCCGCAGCGTCGACCATCCGGATGCCTCGCTTCAATAATATCTCTGCTGCAGCTGGCAACGGGCTCTTCGCAATATCGCGTCTGAGATAGTGGGTCAGCACGGAGAATCTAGACGCGAGCACAGTGCGCGGATTCACGGTGTCACGGGCCAGAGGCCCTCGTCTTCCCAGGAGTTGATCTTGAGCGTCTGAAGGACCGGGAATGTCTCTGGTCGTAGTGCATCAAGGAAAGGAGACCATGTTGATGCGAATTGCTTGGAATTTCTATCATAGCGTATTGACGGTGTGAGCCGTCAATCCTAGAAGGGCAAAACACAAAACACACCCTATATTCCGACTCGGAGCCACGATTTCTTCCAGTGATGTATGCGGACTCGCGGGGCACAGCTCTTTCGCCGTCGGGGGGTGCTATAAGTCAAGTATATTGAGTTCCGTTGCTACGAACGATAGTGATGATGATTCACGCACCGTCCAGCAGTGTAAATCTAGCGTCGTCAGGCTGGGACAAGATTCTAGTATGAAGCGAGCCCATTGCGACATGTTGGCACCGCGGAATAGTCTGAGTTTGTCTCCATGGGCAGCGGTAAACGTGCGGATACCCGGGGGAAACACACTCTCGTCCTCGTCGCAGTCGTAGTCGAGACAAGTGATGCTGGGGAGGCTGCCAAGCATGAGCACAACGTTTTAACGTTGATCGAGTCGGAGACTGACCTGCACAGCGCCAAAGTGGAGAGGAGCTCGTTCCCACTCGAGACAATCACCTCTTCAAGCAACGGAAAGGCAGGTGGAGAGCCATCGAACCTCCAGCTTGTCCCTTCCGCGCAGTCAATATGAAGAGACCGCAGGTTTACAAAGGACGGCAGAGTATACTGTTCAGAAGTCGTGTCGGTGATGTACAGCCTGACGAGGCTGGACGCGCTGTGCTCGCCAAGAATGCGCAAGACATCCGGTGGCAATGGGAAGGAGTTCAGACGGAAGGAAACGAGATCGTGAGCATGTGAAATGAGCGTCACAAGAGCATCTCGCAGCCCATCCGTGCGCAAGGCAACCCAGGAGAAATCGTCGAAGAGCTTCATGTGTCGACAGAGCCGGAAGAGCGCAGGGTATTTCGATGCGAAGTCGGCGAGGCTGTCGAATTGCTTTCGATTGAGAACGGAGATGCTGCGACATGCAAGCTGTCGTGTGATACGCTTTCAGAAACAAGTCAGACGTCGCGACCCTCGACAGGAAAACAAGGCTAACATACCAACCATAGCTTGCAGACGGACATGCATTGGAGAACGGGTCCTCGAAGACGACTTTGCCGCTGCTCGTCGTCCGAGGTTAGGATCGAGTTCGAGTCTGAGTCCGAGTCCGAGTCCGAGTCCGAGCTCGAGCTCGAGTCCCAGTCCGAGTCCGAGTCACCGTCCTTCACGCCTTGACTATGGCTGATGACATGTCGAATGATATGACCCCATATCTGCTCCCGTACGCTATCGGGAGCACTTGCCATAGGGATGAAGTTGGGATGCACTGTGCTCGCGGCGACTTCTTGTGCAACGGCCTCTAAGCTGTTGAGCACGGTCAATCAATCGGAGCTGACTATGAGTATGCAACGTACCCGCTGATGGCTCGCTTGGGCGGAGCAAAGCAAAGCTTTTGCTGAGCAACTGCGCTGAGCGGCTCCTTCAAATCAATAGTGAATCCGAAATCGGTCAACACCGCTGGCCATCCCACGCGAATGAGGGATGCCGTGGACCGTTCTGTCAGTCGTGAAAAGATGTCCACGTACATGGCACGACGACCTGCACGTGGGACTCTCTGCGGGATACAGATTTCTTCTAGCGATGAGGCGGAGCACACGGCGTCGAAGATACTGGAATCGCAGCCGGGAGGCAACTCCTCGTCGTCGAGGAAGATGTCCGACAGTACGATAACTCGCTGAAGACGGTCCAGTCATGAATATACGTCGTACAGATACAGCACACGTACCAGTGACTCCCAGTTAGTGATACAGTCACAAAGTGTAGAAAGCGCGAGCCGAACCCCTTTGTTGTCGTTGAAAGAATACTCGGCGTGATACAGCACCAAGCGCCGCGGCTTCACCGCGTCGAAGAGGGCCTTGTACATTGGAATAACCTTGTCGTCCGCGTACAGGTGCAGGTTCAGACACAGGTCGGTGATGTTGGGCGCGAGCTTGAAGATCTTGGGCACGGCCGCGCCGTACCCGCCTTCCACACGCAACTTCTTGATCATCTTCCCGAACGGCTTGTTATCCTTGAGCGCCGCTGCAAGCGCCTGGGCCTGCGGCGTAGAGCGCAAGACAACGGTCTCGTACAGCAGCGGCGTGCCGACGCGCGCCCAGCGCTTGCACACCGCGAGCACCGACGACGAGGACTCGCGCACTGTGGCGAACGGCGA
>KV425932.1:84815-97234 GCA_001632375.1 Exidia glandulosa HHB12029
ATCCCAACTAGCAAGAACCGAGTCAGCCTGAAAACGGCCTCTAGCTGTAGGAAATTGAGCTGTACGAGGAAGACTCAAATGCATAGACACTAATATACAGGATTTGTGACGCTTCATAGGGTCAAGTGAAGTTCTGTCTTACTGTGTCGTACATTTCGTCGTCGGCGAGCGCAGGCTGGCGGGCAGTGCCACCGGAAGCAGGTCAGACGGAGTCAAACGTCGGCATCAATAGGTGCTTATTTGGCCAGTGGCCCTTCGGGCTTTGGCGACCGACTGTGCAAACAGTGCCAAACCGAAGCGGCCACTGGTGGGGAGTATGCGCTGACTATGGCTGCAGCAGAACGTCAATGCGGTCTGTCGGTAGGGGTAGAGATCATCTCGTTTTGTCTAATGTGCTCGATTACTGTAATCCTCTCGTCTCGTGACTCTCGTCCATGTCTCTCCTGTTCTCGTTTGTGTTACGATCATGTCCCTTCGCTCTCTTTGCACGAGCACGAGCCTCCACGACCGCGTTATCATATCCCTACCGTCCTATCCCGGTGAAGTTATTCATGCCGCATACGTATATGTTGTCCAGCCGTTGAGTGAGCTTGGGCGAGTGCCTCCGCCCAAAGCTAGGTCTGGCTATAGGCGCCGCGGAGGCAGCGCGGACTCGGAGCCGACCGATTCTTCGTTTCCTCACGTCGTCTCGCGCCAGCTTTGCGCGCTCGCTTTCCCACCCACCCACTCCTCGTTTCTTTCAGCGTTGGGCGCTTTCGGGTGGTTACATCCCGTTCCCGCCCCACGCTCAGAGGTCCCGTCGCCGCCAGCTCTGCGCACGAGCGCCAAGCAGGTCTGCGGCCCCACGCCCGTGCATCGCTCCCGTTCCCGCTTGCACGCTGCGTCACGCGCTTCTTGGCCGCGGCGGACCCTCTCACCCAACGTCACCCGACAGTTCAAACCTGGCTGCCTGAGCAAGCCGTCGTAGTCAGACTCCAGAGCGATGCCGTGTCGTGATATTATATTACAGACACGCAAACGACGCGAACGAAGTAACCAGGTTAGGTCAACTCCTCTACTGCGCCCTCGTCCTAGTCCGCGGAGAGCGGCACGGGCGTTCGCTCCAACACGGTGCTCGACTACCATTACGCTGCACCTCGGTTTAGCCTCTGCGTCCAGAATCGTTGAAACCGCGCTTCTGATCTGAGTTGCGCCGGGTGCCTATCCGCCTTGTGGTGCTACATATCGATGAACACGTCGCCGAATCAGTGCACACGTCGTCCACCAAATCTTTGGCAGGACAATGCGCCGGTACGCTGGTGGAGTCCTACCGGGAGCTTGCACCCTAAACCTGCGCGACATCCTCGTTGCGACCGGATCGACGAAGGCGCTCGGCGCGCGGATATATCTACATGCTCGAGGAATTCCGCCGCGTCGTGTGGACTCCAACCCTGCTGTGTTGCAGCTGGGTTGAAGCTGCGTACGAAACCGACCTCGGCCGGAGACAGCTTTACGTATCGCTATTGCTCCACGACTAGGGCGCGCAGATTAATTTATGCGTGACATCGAGAGCGCATAGCTCCTACTTCTCTTCTAGGCGTTCAAGCTCGAGATGGTGCTCGAGAACGACACGATTAACCTCGTCACGTTGCCTCAGGACGCGTCCGGACCGCAGCTCGCTCTTGTGCACGACATTGTCGTCCGCGCAAACGACGGCCGCGGCGCGCTACAGCTCCATCGCGCTCGCATGCCCCTACGCAGCGCCGCAGAGGCGCAGTATAATGTACCGATGAATTCAGATGCTTCATCCATCACATCGCGTCTGTCGCCTGAGAGGGACCTGCTCCACCTTATCATGCTTATGTGGACCCCTCGTCCTTAACGTCGACATTTGATAGACGTTGCTGCCCAGCTCGACTTTCTTCGTCACTTCCCTCCCGCTCTGTGCTGACGAACCTGAATGCGATACATTCGCACCATCGTTGGCAAGGGTACACGGTTCCGATACTCCATACGGAAACTCGACATCTGTCACAGTGCTGCTCGCGATAACGTGTCGTACTTCTCCACTTTGGCCTGCATACTAGACTCCCTCTGATGTCGATCGGACTACTCTGCGGAAAAGCCGTCAGATGCGCCGGAAGTTCCGCTGTCCCCAGGCCACCGATCATCCGGCTTTGTCCATTATCGGCGCAAAGGTGGGTAGGTAGGTGGATCCAGAGGGCACATGGCATCATCGCGAGCCGTGCGGCATCCCCCGTTTCGGTAATGGACCGGCGGGGCTGAGAAGCAGAACCCGCCTTGAGCGGGCACTGTTGCCGAAGCTGGTGCGAGCTGTGGTTCAGCAAGACAGGACGACGCGACAACCATGTAGCAGCATCAGCTAAACCTTTTGCCATTCCTCGTGGGCCAAGATACATTCCCTTACGCATAGCCGACTGCTGCAAGTTGGCCACGTCGGTGCAGCCTGGGAACTGTTCTGCGTCCTGTCTACTCCACCGATTCGTTCATACGGGAACATCAAAGTTCAGGCCTACGACAGCAATACAGTAACGTCGAGGTGTTAATGCAGCATTGACTACAGCATTGCCCGCCAGCGCAGCCAGGTCAATGCTGCATGTCACGTCTGCGTCCCGTAGGCTGCGTCGAGGCTGTAAAACATGGGACTCGGTTTTATCTTTCCCGGTGATATCCGTCATGCCTCTCCGGCAAAACAGGCCATTTACCATACGAGCGTGAACGCCGCGGCGCTGATGTTGTACAATCCGAGGAGTTCCCCAACGACAGGCGATACGTCTACGGAACCTGCCAGGTGGTCATAGTAGTACCTCGAAGGCTCGCAAGTACAACGCTCAGGCTCTACGTGGCGACGGAGCAGATAGTATGTATCACGCATTCGTCCATCAGACCAGCAAATGGAGTAGAGGCATAGAAGTGCCAGTATCGATAGGAGAGACCAGCCTATGTATGTACGTACATATGTATGTAACTTGAAGAGACGGATGACGGGATGATGGGAGCCATGATGTGTATGCGTATGCGTATGCGACGGACCGATGTGTCTAGATATACATATGGATGCCTGCTGCGAGACGATGCGATAGGAAAACGAGCGGGACTAGGAGAAGAACCAGATATGGGCCAATCATCGTGATGCCCGGGACAGCGAGGAACGAGCGACGAAGCGATGAGGTCACGAGTAACGAACGACGGGTGGAAAATGGAGATCTGGGTTGCAGGTGGTGAAGCTTTACCGCTTCGTCCCGCGCCGCGTCATACGTCCCGCAGCGGCAGTCACCTCCGACTGCATCCCAGCCAAATTGATACTCGAGGAATCCGCTCCATTCGCAGCGGCGCGACTCCGACTACGCGTACTCCTCGACAACGACACCGGCGCAGGTGCAGGTCCCGACTGATGCGCAAGGGCCGTCGAACCCGCCGCAGCCTGAGGTTGACTCGTCGTGCGAGTGCGCGAAGTACTAGCCTGCGGAACCGGTGCTGGTACGTCCTTCAGACGCGGTGCGCGAAGTTTAGACGCGGGAGGTTCCTCTTCGATAGCCGCGACGCGGCGCGCTACACGTCCTCCCCCGCCCGCCACACGTCGTTTCTTCACCACGCTACTCCGACTCGTGTCGCTCCCGCCATCGCTATCGGATTCGTCGAGCACGATTTCCGGCTCGTGTGTTCTCTTCCTGGCTATGCGCGACTTTGGTCGTGTAGGTGGAGGGATTGCGACGGTAGGTGTAAAGTCCATAGCGTCTTCTACCGGCGGGGGAGAAGGGAGCTCCTTCTCCCGCGTAGGTTTAGGAATAGGCATAGACGGCGGCAGGTCGTCGTGGGGAATCTCAAACCCCGCGACGCGTAACGGCGGCGTCGGTAACCTTGCAGGCAAGTGCATAGGAGTAGGGAATGGTAAAGCGCCTGGGAAGCGTGCGGGAGTGTCTGGTACGACCACCACTCGCTCTACTTGAATCTCGGGTGTGGTGCTGCGTCGTCCGGTACTCGCGCGTCGAGCTTGCGCCTGATAGGGGGGCGGTGGACTCGGACCAGGTGGGTAGAAGAACGTCTGTGTCGTAGTAGATCCCGGACTGGGCGCGCGCGGGGGAACGGGAAGTGGGTCGTATGCGCTTGCGGGAGGGTACCATATCGCGTACTGGCCGGAGCCGGAAGGTGTGCGTTGGCGCGGAGGATACTGATCTGCGCGAGACGGCGGACGCGGCGGGAGGGTCTGAGGTAACGGCGGTACGATCGGTTGGTTGGAACCCGTAGCTGCAGCGAATGTATTGGACGTGCGACGACCAGGCTGCGTAGGCGGGACGTAAGTCGTCCACGCGCCAGGCGCACGCGGTCTATCGGACGACGAGCTCGAATTGTTCCTCGCATGTCGTTGTTGTTGTTGTTGTTGGAACGCGCGATGACGCGCCTGCGCCTCGTCTACTTCTGCAAGCGCTGCCTGCGCGCGCCGGTGCGCTTCCGCCATGTCCAGTCTGCCTGTCCCTGCACTGGCGGTTCTATCTCCCAGTGCCATGCGACGCGCATATTCGTCCTCGTTGTCAGAGGGCGCCGAGGAGGAAGAAGACGAGGAACCGGAAGCGGGAGGGTCGGACGCGTTCCACCACGCGTAGGCCGCATGGACCGGCGCGAGGAGCGTGCTGGCCGCCAGCGCACCGACCAGCGAGAACAGTTCGAGTATCCCGTCTATCATGGGCACGTAAGGTTTCAGCGCAGGTCGTATAACGTGCAGCACGATCGGTTCTGCAGCCTGCCCATGCTCGTCAGCCACATCACAGAGCTCACACTCGCGCACCGCACGCACATAAGACCTGAACACCAGCAACCCCAGCGCCAGAAAGCTTTTCGCTTGAGAGTAGAACGGCATGAGGAGTCCGAGCGTGGCGTCCAGCGTGGGTTCCAGCAGCCAGAACGCGGCCCAGACGATCCAGACGGCCAACGCGCTCTTCATTGCGCGTTTCCGACTTGCGAGGGCGCGCTGGGACGGGCGCGGCGGGGGTTTGAGAATTTTGTAGGTGTCCCAGACGTTGTGGACGACGAGCGCGAGCTGGAGCAGGCCCATGGTCGTGAGGTTGGAAGACGCGTGCGGCGGAGTCCGAAGCACGCTCTCCCTCCCGCCATGCCCAAGATCCGGACATCGCGGACGAAACGGCCGCCCGAGGGCTACGACGAGATCGAGGGCATTCTCGACGACTATGCGAAGAAGATGCGCGACGCCGAGAACGAGGATCACGAGGGCAAACGGCGCGCGGAAGCCCTCTGGCCGATTATGCGCATCTCCCACGCCCGCTCGCGCTATATCTACGAGCTCTATTACAAGCGCGAGGGCATCAGCAAGGAGCTCTATGACTGGCTCTTGAAGGAGGGCTACGCGGACGCAAACCTCGTCGCAAAGTGGAAGAAGGCGGGCTACGAGAAGTTGTGTTGCGTGCGCTGCATCCAGACAAAGGTCCGCGCGCAAAGAGTTCTACTGGGCTAGTGCTGATACGCCGTATAGGACATGAACAACCAGGGCTCGACCTGTATCTGTCGCGTGCCCAAGGCCCAGGTCAAGAAGGGCGTCGTCGTCGAGTGCCAACATTGCGGTGCGCACAACCCCTTCATCATAGTCTCGTCCTGACTTTGTCTACCTTCCAGGCTGCCGCGGGTGCTCCTCCGACTCGTAGCGAGGCTGCAGTTCGCGCGCTTCCGCTGTCGGTTGCTTTCTTGGTCTCGCCCTTGTCTACGTCCTGTATCTATATTGTGACACCTATACAGCCTGCTCCTCGCCAATCGTCCGTTCCCGTTCCACAAGCTCCTCAAACTTCACCAAACTCCCACCAAAGATATCCAACGCACTCCCAAACGTCAAGTCCACCCTCCCACCGCTCAACCTTTCCACAAGCTCCAAATCATCAACACTCCTCGCCCCGCCTGCGTACGTGCACCTCACGCCGACGGGAAGACATGTGCCCAGGAAGGAGACGAGTTCGTCGTCAATGCCTTGACACAGCCCTTCGACATCTGCAGCGTGTATGAGGAATTCGGAGCAGTATTCCGCGAGGAGGGCGAGTGATTCTTCAGTTGAAGCCGTCAGCGTCAGAGCAAGGATAGGTGATGGAAGTGCAGACCTCTAGAGACCTCCATATCGGTCAGACGCTGCCACTTGTCCATCGCGACTACCCATTTGCCAGGCCCGCGTTTGCGACACGAGACGTCTACGACGAGTCGGTCTTGTCCTACGAGTCCGCTGAGGCGTTGTAGACGCTCGATATTGAAGTGGGCATCTGGGAAGAGGTACGACGTGACGATCACCTGGCGCAGTGAGTGAGCGTCGTCGAACGCACAGGGAAGAGGCAGGGATAGATGTACCTTCGACGCCCCAGCCTCAAGCCACTCCAACGCATTCCCCTCATTGATCCCTCCGCCAACTTGCAGACCACCCCTCCACGCATCCAGAGCCTCACGCGCAGCTCGGACGTTCGCGTCGTTCGAACCGAGCATGATAACATGTCCGCCTTCCAAGTTATGTGTTTTATACAGTTCTGCGTAGTATGCCGCGCCGTGTCTTCATATGCATGAGGGTTGGGATGGGATGGGGTAGATGGGGTGCGCACGAGGCGACGAAGTTGGTCTTTAGCGTCGTGTCCGCTGACGATGAGAGGGTACCGCCGACGATTTGCTTGACGAGACCCGCGTGAAGGTCGATGCACGGTCGAAAACGGCTACGGCGGGCGGACATCGATGCGGAGGAGGCGAAGAGAGAATGCGGAGATCTAATCCGCGTTTTCGCGTCTTGGCTTCATGATCGCGTCGATTGGGGTGCGGCGGACTCAAGCTCGCACGGACGGCTCTTCGGACTGGCTCTTCGTGATGGTGCCGTTTCCTCTGGCATTGATAATTACCTTTCACTCAGGCTAGTACTAGTGTTCCGTTCCCCGACGACGACGGCTTTGTCTGTCACCGGTACCAGCTCTGGTCTTCGCTGCGCATCCGAGTATTAGTGGGCTCCGAGTCGACCGCACGGTTCCTGGCGAGCTCATTCTGGACGCAGTCGGATACTACGATCGCCGTAGGTTGTGTTTCAGCTGCCAGACGCACGCGGGTGAAGTCGTGCTCGGTAAGGAGAGCGCTGCGATATCGGCCAGACTGGACGCATTACGGTCCGAGTTGTATCAAGTCATGGTCTTGCGGCTCGTATCTGGGTCGAGTGGCATAGTCTGGGCAGAGTGCACATGTACAGATGTCGGGCTACTTCTCGTGCACGCTTCCAATGGTCCTTGGTCCTCTGGTCTCCAGTCGAACATCAGTATCACTCGGAGATGATCTTGCGCACTCTCGCGCGGACTCGAATATCCAGCATTGAGCGCAACCAGGAGCTGCATCGAAAAGCCGGCGTGTACTGGCGATACTGATGCCGCTATCTGTACGTGAAGTCGTGCGCCCGTTCTTGGCTCGCTGAGCTCTGTGTCGTCTTTCACTGCAGCGTTCGTCGCCCGCGCCTTATATCAACTACTCATCCCGACGTGGACACCGCTGTACTAGCCACTGCAGCTCTTCCTCACGTTGCCTTTCTAACGGGAGCTCAAACTGCATGACGAGTCAAACGAACGGGTTAAGAGCAAGCTATCAGCTGCGGCGACTATTCGGACTAGTTCCTAAAGGGAGAATGAACTCTCGTAGACGATGCGTCATGCCCCTCCAGCCGCGATCTCCTGCTTGTCAGCGAAGATGCGACTCGCAACGGCTCCAATATCCTGGCCTGTGATAACCTGTGCCTTGCGCACGAAGCCCTTCGGGAACCTGTTCTGACCGAAGACGCTCTTGAACGCTTCGAGGTCCAACACCATCTCGTCTCCCACCTTCCTCCCAAACACGTTGATGACGAGCGCAGGCTCTCCGGCGGCGTTAGCTTGCATCTCCTGCGAGATGGGACGCGCCTGGGCTTCGGCGGCCAGACGCGCGCGGGCAAAGTCGTGCTCGGTGAGGACTTTGCCGTCAGAGGAGAGCGCGGCGATAGCGGCGACCTTGGTCTGGTTCGTGATCACGGATGCGAACACCTGGCCTGGAGCGACATCGTCGTGGACGAGAGAGGCGTCGTGCTCGATGATACCGTGTTTCGCGAGGTCGTGCAGCTGCTCTCAACGTCAGTGAAGGTCACAGTCTCAACGACGGAAAGGACACTGCACGCACGTCAAATGTTCCGGCCTCGTTGAGGAAGGGCAGAGTGGCCTGGGAGAGCATGTCCGCAAAGGCTACGTCGAAGTTGTACCCATCTTGGAGCGCCTGTGTGATGATCGCTATACGCAACAGGTCAGCTTTCAACGAGACCCCGCAGAGACGCATGGGGTTGGCGCATACCAGGAGTAATGTTGTGGCCATTGTGCGGGCTGTATGGCGATGACCGTTAGCCTCAAGGCGTGCACCGAATCGAAGCGTGGACGTACAGGACACCTTCGTTCGCCAGGACGTTCAGTCCCGGGCATGGAGTGCGACCGTCGTTCTTCGAGGGAGGGATGAAGAAGTTGATGTTGTGCGGCGCCTTGGGGAACGCGACCGCCGAGGATAGGAGAACTGAGATCGAGACGAAGGCGATGGCGATCTGCATCTTAGACTAGTTGTAGGATGTGAGTGCTGAGTGGGACGGTTGTGGATACTTGGACATCGCAAGGTTTTATAGGATACTCCCCGTCCAATGAGGTGCAATCTTTGTCAATCTCAGAGGCCCGCAGTGAAAGAGACCTGCTATGAATGGTCAGCCGCGAAACGCCGGTACCCGACTGCGTGCTGTGCACTTGAGAATCCTGCCGCATTCGTGTGTTTCGTGATCACCGCGAGTCCACGAGTCTTCTGGAGGCCATAGTGACAACAATCATGCAGGATTCACAGTTCACACTCGAAGCCAGATATTATAACCGTATATCATCAGACTCGGAGAGGCGCGGGACAGCCTGAGAGAGGTTCAAGTTCTTTGTCGCGGTGATGAGCGACTCAAAAAAGGCACCGACTGAGGCGGTCGGCGTCTCATTTGTGATGCTTGTCCCAAAGACATGGATAGCTTCCAACGGCTTACAAGGCATATAATCCCGAAGGGTGTTTCATGCGTAATCAGTACTATAGTTGCGATTCCGACAGATGCCCGCTACAATCCCGAGCATAGCATCTACCGAGATGAAGTAAGGTTTTGTCATAACCTTCAGGTACTGGATCAGTACGAAGGAACTCCTTGCTTTGATCTACCACTCGTGCATCGTACGGACCGCCATCTGCAGTGACCAAGCGGCCGGGCACTCATAGGCGCCGAACTGCTCATTGGATGAAGAGTCTGGTTCGTCCGCGGCGCTGGCCCTGCTCACTCTGATTTTGGGGTGCGACAGATGTCAGGTGACTCGTTGCCAGCAGGTCAGCAAGATCGTCTTGCCGAGGATTGTTCCGAGTGGCTTCAATTGAATCTCCGATCGAACTGCCAGGAACGCCTACCTTTCGTCCAATCCTTTTCTTCGCCTTCCTCTACGACATTATTTAGCTACTACTAGACAGCAACTCTCTTCTCCTGTACTCCCGCCTGGAGTCGGCCTGCTGAACGTCTTAAATCGTTACCAACGGCGCAGGCCAGGGATTTCGGACGGCGACGACGACGTCGATCATTCAATACCTCCCTCCTCCATTTCTTGGAAAGCCGCAGCGTACAGGATACCGTTGGATCTACCGCAAGCTGCCCCGCGCAGGCCTCCGACCGGAGAGCGCCCTCACACCGACGTGTGTCCCTCCTTTCTTTCTCCATAACGCGCGATGTTGACAAGCGTATAGAGACTCCAAACACAAGCTCAGAAAAGGCTGTGGTACTGCAACCTCGTAGCCAGCACTCGCTTAGCACAGCTATGCTGTACTCAGTACACGCCTGCGGGGGAGCCGCTCCGAGTCGCCTCAGCTCGCCCGTCCAGGGGAAGGGAGCAAAGCCGCCGGATTCGTGGAGACCTAGAGACAGCACTGCCAGGCGAACAACCCCGCGCTGGATCTTGGACTTGTCCTTTCGATGTACGTCACTTCGACCTCTTCAGCAGTACAGGCTGGGCCAACATCTGCGCAGGCGGGGACCGCGCCGCTGCTCATAACTGAGCACAAAAAGTGCATAAACTCTAGTATACGCTAGTTGCTCTACATAACATATTACTTGTCTCAGCGCTTGCCAGCCGTGATCTCCTTCTTCGCGGCTGTGATACGGTCCGCAACGCTCTGGACGTCGTCAAACGTCACCGGCTGCACCTTGCGCACAAAGCCCGTCGGGAACCGATTCTCGCCGTACACGCTCTTGAATGCGTCCAGGTCCAGGACTACATCATCTCCTACGGTCCTCCCGAACGCATTGAGCACGAGGGAAGGCTCCATGTCCGCGAAGCCCTGGATCGGGTCTCCAAGCGGGGGAGACTGCGCTTCCGCCGCCAGGCGCGCGAGTGCGAAGTCGTGAATGGAGAGGACCTTGCCGTCCGATGAGAGGGCCGCAACTGCCTGCACTTTCGTCTGGTTCGTGATTACCGATCCGAACTCGGCACCGTCAGCGTCGTCGTGCACGAGGGAGGCGTCGTGCTCGATGATACCGTGCTTCGCGAGGTCATGCAACTGCCCTTAACGTCAGTCTCGACGGCGAGGAGGCGACTATTGGTGCTGGATAGTGACGCACGTCGAATGTCCCGTCCTCCCTGACGAACAAGACGGCCCCTGAGGCGACGAAGTCCGTAAGGTTGGCGTCGAAGTTGTATGTATCCTTAATGGCCTGCTTGATTAGATCTATACACCAGGTCAGACTTCATCGACCGGGAGATTCGTCTGCTCTGCCGTACCCGGCGTCACGTTCAGACCATCCCGCGGGCTATGCAGTGCGGTAATGAGTACATGACCACACACAAAAACTTAGCTCGACCCAGGGACGTACAGGACGCCCTCATTCGCGAGCACATTCAACCCGGGGCAGGGGGTACGACTGTCGGTGTCGGAGGGAGGGAGGAAGCTGCGCGCCTTCCAAGGAAACGCGACGGCCGAAGAGACGAGAACTGAGAACGAGACGAAGGTAGTTGAGATGCGCATTTCAGACTGTAGTACTGGTGCTGGGATGATCATGAAGGCTAGAGCCTCTTGAAGACTTTATAGGATAACGGCCGTCCAATGAGGTGCGATCTTTGTCAATAACTCGAGCCTACTCCGCATTGGTAGACGCGAAGCGCCGGGATCTGCGACTGCGTGCTGCGTACTTGAGACTCTTGCCGTATCCATGTAGACGGTGACCAATGTGAGTCTACTAGGGCAGATGGTCATACCTTGCACACAATGAAGGCTACAGTTCAGAGATCGAGAGTTGCGTCATGATTCAAGGTTCGTCGCGGATTTCTGGACATCCGAACGTGTAACAAAAAAGTTCCTGTGGCGAGGACAACTCAACGCGACTGAGAGGAGGCTACTGGCGCGGTAGGCGTCTACTTTGTGATGTTTGTCCTACAGTATAGCATAATCCCTAAAGTGTTTCAAGAGCCACCAGTTCGAGACCTTTGCTCTTCCGATGCATATAGTTTGCCGTCGATCATGGAGGCTCAATTGGCGATCTATAGTCCGTAGTTCACACGGCAGATACACTACATCATGGCTTCGTTAAAGGAGGACATGCAAAATCCGAGAGGTGATTGCAAGTGCAGACTTCAAATTCATTCTATTGGTACATTGGGACATCACACGCCGCTTCGGCAAAGGTCAAGAAGGGAAGTCACAGGAGGAGTAGACCAGCGAGGAGCAGACCGGCAGACCCGATACCGAGAGCACCCGCGGTATCCCACATCTTAGGAGAGCCTGAGAGAGCCTCTAGAGGGAGAGATACTTGTAAGTGACCTCTGTTCGAACCAACGGACGTACTGCAGGCCGTGTCAAAGCTGGCCTTATCGTTTGGGCAGGTCTGCTGCAAGCACGACTCGAAGGGGGGTGCGATGTCGCTGTTGCAGATGCACTTGGCGCTTCCCACGCTAGATGACGCAGTACGCGACTCGTGAGATATACGATCAAAAACCCGGTGCACGACGTCGACTAACAGAGAGCTGGCGTCCTTGATACATTTAGCGAGCTTTTCCTTGACGTCCGTTGTGCTGTTCTGGGCAGCCTGTTGCGAGCACTGCGTCAGGCAGGCATTCGTTCCGTTGCTGGTACTCTGCGCCGAGGCGGCGGAGGCAACGATGAGGACGAAGAGAGCGGAGACACGCATGGGAGAGTTGGGTGGATAGACGGATGCGGCAGCAGCGTCGCGATGAGGCTTTAAACGCTCTGGCGAAAGGACCCGGTGGCCTGGTGCTATGACCCGCTCTTGATGTCATGAGCACATCGCGGTCGCTGGGCGTCCGTTTCAGTCGCAGCACTGAGCGCGAGACAGCGGTCATAGAGACGTATCATGAGGTAGAAAATGATGCACG